>CAUYPK010019560.1:0-38470 GCA_963574355.1 Loris lydekkerianus
CTGGGTTTGGGGTTGGAATGTTCTTCCTTTTCCAGTTGCTTGAGATGTCCCATTAAGTTGTTAACTTCCTCTCTTTCTGTTCTATTGAGGAAGGCTTGTAATGCTATAAATTTCCCTCTTAGGACTGCCTTTGCAGTATCCCAGAGGTTCTGATAATTCGTGTCTTCATTGTTGTTTTGTTCCAAAAATTTGGCAATTTCCCTTTTAATCTCATCTCTGACCCAGCTATCATTCAGCATAAGGTTATTTAACTTCCATGTTTTTGTATGAGTATGAAAATTCCTGTTGTTACTGAGTTCAACTTTTATTCCATGGTGGTCTGATAAGATATTAATAATAATTGAAATCTTATCATTTTGAGTATTACCCTTAACAAATATGAAGTGACCATTCTTATCCTTCCTTACTTTTTTTGGTTTAAAACCTATTGTATATCCAAAGGAATTGCCACACCTGCTTGTTTCTGATTACCATTTGCCTGAAATATGGACAACCATCCTTTCCCCCTGAGTCTATATTTATTTTTTAAGATAAGATGTGTCTCTTGTATGCAGCAAATATCTGGCCTGAGTTTTTGTATCCAGTAAGCCAACCTGTGCCTCTTTAGAGGACAGTTTAAGCCATTCACATTAATGGAGAATATTGATAAGTCTGTTGAAGTTTTGGGTATCGAGTTTTTCAAAAGTCCACTGGACATTTTTAATCTTTTCACCACTGTGGAAGTTAGAGTTTGATCAAAAGTTTCTGAGTAAGTTTACTTTTGTGGTAGTGGATTGTGCTGGTCATTATGGAGAATAGGTCTGAGAATATTCTGAAGAGCTGGTTTGGTTATGGCAAATTTCTTCAACATATGAATGTCATTAAAGTATTTAATTTCTCTATCATAAATGAAACTCAGTTTAGCTGGATACAGGATCCAGGGTTGAAAGTTATTTTGCTTTAGGAGATTAAAAGTTAATGACCACCCTCTTCTTGCTTGAAAAGTTTTAGCAGAGAGATCTGCAGTCATTCTAATATTCTTCCCTTTGTAGGTAATGGATTTCTTACGTCTGGCTGCTTTCAGAATTTTCTCCTTCATATTAACTTTAGTGAAATTGATTATGATATGCCTGGGGGATGTCTTATTGGGATTGAGTCATGCTGGGGTTCTCAAACTGTCTGCTATCTGAATTTCAGAATCTCTTGGCATGTCTGGAAAATTCTCTTTCGTAATTTCATGGAGAAGGGCCTCTGTGCCTTACGAGGCCACTTCATCACTTTCAGGGATTCCAATGAAGTGGATATTAGCCTTCTTCAAATTATCCCAAAGCTCTTTGAGAGAATGATCTGTTTTTGCTCTCCATTTCTCTTCCTCTTGGAGAGTTTGGGAGCATTCAAAGGCTTTGTCTTCAATGTCAGGAATCCTTTGTTCTTCTTGCTCCACTCTGTTACTGGGGACTTCTACTGTCTTTTTCAGATCTTTGAGGGCTGCAAATTCTTGCTTCAGTGTGTCAAAATGTTTGGTGGCTTTGTCTTTAAATTCATTAAATTCTTGACACAACTTTTGAATTTCTCCTCAAATTTCTAATTTCAACTTTTGAACTGCTCCTCTAATTTCTAATTCCAAATTTTCCTCCATTTTATTAATCTTGTTTGCAATCCAAATTCTGACATCTTGGCCAGCTGTTACGAATGGGATCTTCAGTTACATCTGCTATATCTTTCCTTGGGGGGGGGGGGGGTTGATATATTTTGGTTATTCATGTTACCTGAGTTTTTCCACTGATTCCACCCCATGATTGTTTTACACGGTTTGATTTTTTTCTCTGGAGCTTTGTTGAGGACCCGCACAGTGCTATGGCCTGATAAACTTGGGACCTATTTGGTGTGGTGGGGCTAAGTGGTTCTGTCTTTTCAGCTGGTCTCTGATCAACCCTAGTGAAACAGTTACTCTGGGTTGAAGTCTCGGCTGTGGAGAAATACCAGAAATTAAGTCACCCCACCCTCCACAGGCAACAATTGGAAAAGGAAAATCAAATCTTCCTGCAACCACACACCCAGGGCACCAGCTGAATAGTCCTCAGGTGATTGGCTCAGTTCAAAACGTCCAAATCAATTGTCTCAGTCAGCACCTGTCTCAGGTGGGAGAGTTTAAAAGGTCTCTGGTAACTGGATCGCAGGGGTCTGGTGACTATGCAGATATGGCTTGTTCCGGTGCTCCATGGAGTCAGGAGGACCCAACCAGCAGATAGATCAGTCAGGGAAGGTTGATACCTCCTTCACCACCTTGCACCTCTGTCACACCCAGTCACTGATAGCCCACAGGATGGTGACTCAGTTGCCTGTAGTGAACAGAAAGTCCAGGGGTTTGCACTTGCCTGAATCATAAGGAAATCTATTTCTGCTCAGCCAGGCCACTGCGCTCTGCCTCCATCTAGCAGGGGGAGGTGAGGCTTGACAATCTCGGGTGCTTGATGGAGGCTGGGGGTATTCACTCAGTTCCAGCCCCGCTCCTGATTGATGTTACTGACAGAACAGAAAACTTTGCGGAAATTTTTTCTGTCCCTGCTAAATTCCCCAGCAGAAGAAGAGCTGTTTTGAGTTCCCAGAGCCTGCTCCTCAGGCCTGTCTTTGCTCCTGCAGGTTTATATTCGGTTAGCTGTCAGTTCTAGCCACCTGTCTTCCTTTGTCTATAGGCTGACAATTCCCTGAGGGCCAAGTGTGTCTTACGCTCAGTAAAGCGGTCCTCTGGGTCAGCCCCACCCTGGTAACTTCCCAGCTCTGTTCATGCATTTCTAGTCCCTGTGCTACACCCAGGCCACTACCAAGTCAGGCAAACTTTTTACTCACAGGGCCTGTGTTTCTGTCCCAGATCTGTTCCGTGGTGGTTGCCACCTGAGTAGATGCCCAGCCTCTTCTGGTTCCCCAGGGAGACAGGGGGTGTGGCTTCAGAATATCCAAGAGTGAGCCCAATTGTTGCCAAAAGATGGCTTCCTCAGGGCACTGCCACTCCGGCGTGGTTCCCTCTCTGCCAACCATCCTCTCCTCACTTTTGTGCCATAGAGTCAGCACTGACCAGCTGCAGTTTAGGCCCTGTCCACACCCCTCAAAAAATCACCCACGAATCTGAACTCCTGAGGGACAGGCCTCCAGACCTCAAAGTGAGAGTGGAGGGGAGTGCTAGGGGCTCAGAGTTGCAGGTAGAGAATATATACAGTTTTATACAGTTTTATCCCTGGCAGGAGAACACCATGGCACCTTAGTAGGGGAGATAGGTCAAGATTTTAGAGGGTCTCTCTCATGTAGTGTAGTGGGAGGACCTTTGAACTCTGCTCGTTTGTTTGTGGGGCACTCTGAGCCATTCTCATGGGGGAGGGGACTCCCATCCACTTGGTGATGGATTTTGTACCTTTTGTTTGTATCCTTGTGGTCACAGCTCACCTCAGCAGGGTTGATGTGTGTTCTTCAACCTTCTCTCTTGGTGCAGCTCTAATCCACCAGGTTACTTGCTAAATTTCTGTCTTTTTTCCACCTTCACTTCTAACCAACTGGATACAAATGTGGAGGTTCTATCCCCTCCCGTTCAATAATTATAACTGAAATGACATATGGAACATAATCATGTTTTACCTCCCGTTACCATAGGTAAAACAATGCAAATAAGGAAGTCTAAGAAAAGAACAGAGTAAAGTGTGGGAGGGTCTCAAATGTGAAGATTCAGGTGTCCTTTCCCTAGGCAGTGAGGATGCCTACCATGCCAGCCCCTGATGTGTAACAGCACACATAAAATATGATGTATAGTCATGAGAAAAGTGTGCCCAAGCTTCAGTGTCCAGATATTGTATTGGGGTTTTATTAGACAGTGTCAGGTGAAGAATGGCAAGGGGCAGAAATTTGGAAAGCAGACAGGTTTATTTCTCATAAATGGTCGCTACATGTGGGGGTGACCATTCTGACAGGTTGGGAAGCAATAGCCCTGTTCAGAAGCCAAGAGCATGGAAATAGGAAAGCCACAAGAACAGGAATTTATGATGAGCAGGGTGGCCAAATACTTATTTAACAAGATACAGGAGAATTTACGAGTGTTCATGAAAGGGGGAATTGTGCATAAGTGCAACTGAGCTTCGTGCTGCTTCATGGGCCCATTTTCAGAAATTGGCAGCCTCAGCATGATCCAACGGTGGGGTTTTCAGCCCTCTGATGTCGAAAGCTAAAGCACCGGGCATGGAAACCCTCAAAGTGCATCTTCCGTAAATTGGTCAGAACACCTCCATGGTAAGTGACCTCTTCCAGCAAGGAATGCTGGCCAGCCGTAATGCCAAAACCACAAAAAGGGAAAAGCAGCTTTAGGTAGGTAGTTGAAATCAGCAGTAGAGCAAGTCTTTCCCAAAGCCTGGTTCTGTTTAACCCTTAGCAAAAAAAAAAAAAAAAAAAAAAAGATGCCCAATGGCAGTTAACAAGCATGGGGGTATAATGAGGTGTTTCTGACCTCCCATCTGCTCATGTCTCTGGGGTTCCTATTGCCACAAGGGGGCCAGTTCAATCAAGGGTGGGGGCTTAGGATTTCAATTTTCTCTCTGAATAGGTAAGATTGATTGAATTATTTGCCACATGAATGAACTCTGTATATTTCCAGATTACTTTCCACCTGTGGTCAGGCTAATATCATGTAGCCCTAGATCTCAGCCCTCTACTTACATGGCTGAACTTTCCAGCATGGCCAGACCTCATCTTGCAGTTGCCTGCTCATCTCCTTAGCATCAACCAGCAGGCCCTGTGTGAATATCAAAGACACTCCTGCCACCTGTGGAATTCCCAGAGTTTAGCAGATACCTCCCAAGAATAGGAGACAAAGGCCAAACAAATCTTCATCACACAGGACTAGCCAATGTCAGTCCTTTTGCACAAGCATATAAGTGTCCTATTAACTTGTCCAAAGTTAAAACATAGTGTCAGGGTCATGACCTAAATTTATGTCTTTCAGATGCAAAGGTTTGGGCTCACAATTATTAAATTTTCTGGCTCCTATTATTTCTTCATTGTAGTGAAAATCCATTGTGAATTATATTATAAGCCAAGTGGGTGACATTGGAGGTCTGAGTAGGAAAGGGAAAAGTGCATATTTTGGAAATTATAAATTGTCCCTGCCAACACTTAACATAATTTTCTTTTTTAAGATATTTCTTTCCTATATTCCTCAAAAATTAAATGTTTTTTACTATCTTTATTTTCTTCTGTCTAAGCAGCTCTAACATTGCAACTAGTTAGCATATTACCTGCCATTTAAATTGCCATCATTATCAGCAGCCGATATCCTTCCTGCTCAGTTTCACAGCACTGTTGTATACAAGTCAAGTGAAATCCATCTGTGATCTGTGCCAAGTGTGGCCTCCAAATGTTGGTGCCATAGATTCACGAGCTAATTAGGAGTGGCCTATATCTCAAAGTGGCAGCATGCATTCTCCGGCACAATTACTTTCCCATTTGGTGCCATGATAAGACATAAATAAAACATAAGGAAGTAATAAAAGCTAACATTTATTGAGTACTTACTATGTTCCAAGCCCTGTACTTTATATATCTTACCTCACTCAAAGATCATAACCATCATGCAAGGGAAATACTGTTAGTGTCATCAATCTCCAAGCCAGGAAACAAAAACACAGGAAAGTTAAGAAGATTGTCATCTGTACACCTTGCACATAGCAGAGCTGGTAATTAAACCCACCTGGTGTTGCTCTGAAACATGTAGTCTTAACCACTGTGCCTCAGGCCTCAAGTCTCAATTAATATCCAGATTTGAATTCTGCCATTATTGCCTTCAAACTAATTATGCTCATATTTGTGTTGTTTGTTTCATTAAATGTATCCTTGGTGATGGAGAAGATTCTTGAATAAAAACAAATTAAAAAGGAATGAAAAAAGGGAATATGTTATTGATGTTTCTAACAGCTACTATCAGTATAGGCTGCCGGTTGTTAAGACATTATTTAAAGGGATGATTCAAGATCAATTCTTGGAAATCATTCCTAGACAATGAGGCTCCTGCAGTCAACTGAACTACATCCATCGTATCCACTGCTCTTTCCAAAGGGCCGAGCATAGTACCTGTGAAGGCAGCCTTTGTTGTCATTAAAACCAGCATCCAGTATCACACATTGTGGTATTCTGCATGGAAACATTTCCAACAGTGGCACCTTTGTGTAACTTTTGTGTGATAATTTCATGTTCCCCATGAACTGTGTGTATGCCAAGGATACAGTGTGGCTATCACTGAAAACATCAAATTTGGGGCACTCACACAAGCTGCACTGACAGACTGTTCAACCAAAAGCTGCAGGCGTCATCCCTGCCCGGAGCCAGACATCTGCATACTCTCCCCATAGCCTGATGATGCTCAGATGGTAATTTAAATGGCCAGCATTTAGTGCCTCTTACTCAGGGAAGCTTTAGTTTGGGGTTTTCTATGGAAAGGGATTGGAATATATTCATGTGTTGATAGTGACTGCTCTAAAACCTGTCAAGTGACTCCATTCTGTGACATTTGATAAGGAGAATTAATATAAAATGGGAAGCCCTAAAACTCTCTGGAGAAAAGCACTAATGTGTTTACATCCCATAAAGAAGTTGTACATAGCCATAGAGGAGACTTTTATTAGCAGCTGTGCCTGCCAAGTCATATTTTTAAAATAATTCTTTTGAGTTTGGGCTTATACAAGGTGGCCATAAAGATGGTGCGCCATTTAAAATAGTTTGCAATGAACTTTGCAGATAGCCTGTATTAAAAGGTCATAATGCCTCTTCTACCAGTGGTGCCCTCTTTATTAACTGTTTTAGCCCACTTCTTCAAGACTATTTCTGGCCTGTCAGCCCACACCAGTCCTTAGTTTGGCTTATCAGGATGGAAAGATGTCAAAAAAAATGAAATGCTGGTTCTATGGTAATTAGAGTAAAGATCACACCGGAAAGCATTTGCTAATGGAGAAATTCAGTGCATACAGTGTGTGTGTGTGTGTGTGTGTGTGTGTGTGTGTGTGTGTTTTGGGTTTTTTTTTAAAAAATACAGCAATCTGACAGGCAAGTGCTCTATTCATTTGGTGTTAAAAGCCTACAAGTGTTTGAGACAAAGCAGAGCGCCATTATGCAGAAACTCAGCGATAAAATGGAATCAAATCCATTCACACATGCAGCCTTTCACCAAAAAATCTGCACAGGCATCACCGCTTTGACTGGGTATCTGTTGCATGGTCCATGTGCCTGGCAGCTGAACTGTGCCCTTGCATCCCCCTTGCCACTACTTAATACAGTCACACTCCATTAGACTCGCCGCTCTCTGTAGAACAGACTGGCGCTTGCAACTAAAGTCAAACATGGCATTCAATATAGCTGCGTGTTGACTGGAGAACACTCACTGTCTATTTTGCTAACGATAGGCTACTTATTTTAGCCAGTGTCACTTACAATATGCCATTCATTTTACTAGGAACACTGGCCTAATTGACCTTCTGGTGCACAGTTCCCAGTTTAGTATGCCAAAGAGAACTTACGAAGAAAGTGGGTCATAAGTTGGCCGTGCTAGTCATTACGAGGAATTTCCCCTCTTAATGGTTAAGTAAATTGTACCATTTTCCAGTTACAGATGGCCAAGTGTCTTCACTGATACATTTGATAGCAGCCAGAATGGCTCTGGGATGGTTGTCAGTCATCCTGAGGACTGTACACCCTGAAAAATACACACACAAAGACATGAATTGTCAGGATGCAATACTTTAAATACATGTTTTAGGCTTGTAGTTTCTTGAAATAATAACCCTTCGGTTTCCACATAACATATAAGTAATCATGTTTTCACAAGAGTTCCTGGCATCTAGATTTGAATATGAAATATCAATACTTGACACGGAAAAGTGGAGCATGCAAGGAGGGGCATTTTGCTTGCTTTCTGGAGAACACAGAGAAGCCTTAGTTCAGGGAGAGAATTCCATGGGCTCACAGCTATACTTGTGTGCAAAGCACCTGACAAAGAAGCAATTGTCCCTCAGAACTCTGTTTGATGGTGTTAGCCCAGCTGAGAGCAGCTGCAGGCAGGAGCTGCAGCATTCTGGGGGCAGTAGCCCTCACTGTTTACTGGGCCCTGGGTCAAGGCTGCACCTGGCCCCAGGCAGAAAAGCCTGCTTTGTGAAGCTCACCTGGCCCAGGTAAACTGAGTCCTCCAGCTTCTCATTCAAACTGGAATGCAAAACAGTTTGGTTCAGCTATGATATAATTTCAATCATATCCTCTGTCCACCTCCCAAAACACTGTTGGGTATCAGTTGCATGGTACAGGCTCCAGATCTTAGGAAATGCCTTCTTGTTCTGTATAGTTTCAGTCAAATAGGAGGAATCAGTAGTTTGCATGAGCCACTAACTTCTAGTTCTGTGCCAACAGCAGAACCCTGGCATCTCTCCCCTGGATCTCTCACCTTGATTCCTCCTCTAAGGATGTCATGTTGTTTACTTCTCAAGAGAAGAAGTATCTTCTACAGCAGAGTCTAACCTTATGGGACAAACTTTTAAAATGAATGATTTGTTTATAAATTCATATTTAGAGTAGCACTAATGCATTTGGTTTGGGGTATAAATCCAATAGAAATCAAACAAAAAGCATGCCCCCTGGATGTCTTCTTTAGATAACAGGGAAATCTATCCTTTTATTCTTTTGAGAGGGGCAGGATTAAAACAATTTGATACTAGATACATCAGAGGAAAAAAAACAGAACAAAATAATTTAAGTAATCGTTAACTTTAAAAATAATTTTAAGCAATTTTAAAACTTCAGCTAGTGTTTTACATAGCATAGAGTGGACAGGTCTTTATTTAACAGAAGGCTTATATAATTTTAGGGCATACAAAGTGGGCCCACAACCTACCCCAGGGAGTCGAGAATTATGCCGCTTTGCGTAAGAAGCAGAGGGAGCCAGAGTCTTGCAAGACGCTGTCTGATGGAGAGACAGGAGAAGGATGGAGGTGAGAGGGAGTCTGATGGAGTAACATGGGGGGAATCCAGGGACAAAGGAGGAAAGGGAGCCTGCAAGAAATGCAGGGTAAGGAGGAGTGAAAAACTTTCTGGAACAATAATGCCAGCTTTCCATTGCAAGTTCTTCTCTCTCTGCAATTTCCAAACCCTTGCAGAGTCCACTACCATGAAAGCCATGTGGGGCAGGGGCTGAGGGAGGATACAGCAGGGGTGAAGATCCAGTCTCAGGGAGAGGCACAGAACAGGCAGCATGTGCCATGGCCTTGCATCATGCAGCCCTCCTCACAGGCCTCTCCTGCCCCTCCACTCTCCCCAGCTGTTCCACATATGGCCTCCTCTCAAGTTTCTCAGATACAGCAAGCATATCATAACTCCTCCCTCCCCCAGCTCAGGGCCTTTGCATCACACAGGTCACCTCTTCCTCACAGCTCCCAAGCCACTTCATGTTAAAGAGCCTGGCCCAAGCCATGTCACTGCCTGTCTCATGCCATTGGTTCCATTTGTCATTACCTGGAATTTCTCTGCGTATGTGTTCTTTCCCACATCGCTCACCTCTGCATCAATACACTCTATTTAATAGTTGCCAATAGAGTGAAAACAAACAGTGAAAGGTCAAAGGTAAAAAGAAGAGCATATTGAGGTTGCAGAGACAGATGACGGCATAACTCACCTGCCGTGACTCTCTGAATGTTACATGTTGGATGCAAACGCGACCTCAGAAGGAGAGAGGCCAGGAAAACAAAATGCATGTCTTTTCTCTCTCTCTTTCTTTCTCTTTTTTTTTTTTTTTCCTAGACCTGAAATCTTATGCGATTATTGGTAAGAATGGCTGTGTTTTTATGTTCTATTTATGTATGGTTATCCTCAGTCACATTTAGTCAATGACATTTACGGAGAACTCTATGCCAGGCATTTTGGGAGCACTTCATAAGTACTACCTTGTATGTTCCTTGTCACAACCTTTTCAGTTATTATTATCATCTCTGTTTTACAGATGAGAAAACAGATTTAAATAAAATCTCAGCCAAGCATACTGAGTTATCAAATGAGAGATGTGGGTTCATGCCAGGAAGCATGGTTTCAGAGCACATGGTCATCAGCACTGCCTTAGGTCACCTCTCTACAGAGTCATCCAAAAACCGTCCAATCTTGAAATACACACTGCAGTTAAAATGCATCCTTCCTTACAAACGTATCTTCTTTCACTTCATAGGAAATTGCTGCATATGGACAAAAACCACAACCTAGAATGCTCCACCCTGAAAGGAGAGATCATTTCAAGCAAGTAGATGATTCTACTAATAAAGAGTGGATTTTGTGTTGTCTTAGATTTATGTTTTTCAGCCAGAAACTACATATGGCTTCTTGTTTTAATATGTGATAGAAAATTATTGAGTCAGTGTGATATCAGTGAACCTAAGAAGTGATCCTAAAAGCTTTTGCAGACACAGTGTCTGGAGAAACTAACATCAAGGAAATCCCCCCAGGATGTACCTAAAAGTAACATTTTTAAAGTCTGTAAAGGGAACACATTTATTAAGTTCATGGCAGAGCTTTATTTAATGCTCTTTGAAAAGACTATCAAGGCTCTTATCAAATGGTATTTTATCCCGTCATTAAGTTGTTATAATTACTCAGTATTTGGCCAGATGGCAAATAATTTCTAAAGTCGGACCAGGTGTTCAAGAAGCAGAGATAATCACAAAGCTGATGACTGTGGTGAAACTAATTTAAAATGCTGTAACAGTGGCACAATGGTGCTTCACATGAAGATTGACCAGGAAAAAAAGAGAGAGAGAGAGAAAAGAAGGGAGGGAGAGAGAAAAGAAGGGAGGGAGAGAGAGAGAAAGAAAAGGTAACAAAAAAATTTGACATTTAGTGAACATTAGACAAAAGAAACACAGGTGTGAGAAAGCAGTGCTTAATTCTGCAGTTCTTAATGCCAACTTTCATGTCAATCAACAAATGCTTTCACAGGTGCAGTGTCTGTCTGAGGCTTTAAAGGCACACTCGCACTGGGCACTTAGAAGGGCTCAGAATTAACACCCGTGGCAGACAGTGTCAACTTAAATAAATATCAAACTTGCACACAACCTGACTTTTTTAACATTTCCTATTTCATGCACAGAAACATAGATTTCATGGTCACAGCTGGAAGTCACAGAATCCTTAATTCATTGTCAAATGAAGAGTTCCCATTAGGCCGTTGACCAGGCTTCCTGCCCTCACCCCACATGGATGACCTAAACAACAATTGGGTCCAACCAGAAGAAAACTGAGTTTTTAAAGACTTTTCCCTGATGATAAAGTCTCAGTATCTCTTGAGAATCTGTTATGTGACACTGTTGGTACACTATGAAGTCCTTCCCATTTTTGATAAGCAATCATGAGACAATGGTTAGATTGGAGTTGGACAGACTTGGCCGTGAAGCCTGCCTCTAATACTCACTGAGGAGGCCAGCAACCTCAGAAGACCTCAGGCTTGGTCTAAGTCTCCAATGTTGTCACATTGGAATTCTCAGTAATTTTTGAACAAAGGACCTCATTTTTTTCATTTTGCACTGAGCTTTGCAAGTTATATAGTAAAGGCTCTGGGCGGGTTACTTAATCTCCCTGAACCTCAGTTTCATTAACTCTAAAATGCAGAATGATAATAGTAGTCACCTCACAGAGATTATATGAAGAAAAGTCAGGAAAGCAAACACCTAGTATATAGTGAGCACTAAATAAAAGTAACTACTGTTGATGTTTAGTCATTGTTATTTGTTATTGGTGCCTGGCATGTTTGGCTATTTGTCCCCTCCAAATCTCGTGTTGAAATTTGATTCCCAGTGTAGAATATGGGGCCTCAGGGCAGGTGTTTGAGGCACGAGTGAATCCCTCATGAGAAGCTGGTGCTACCTTCATTACAATAATTGAATTCTCCCTGTTCTGTTAGTTTTTACAAGAACTGATTATTAAAAAGTGCCTGGCACCTCCCTCCCTTCTCTTTCCCTTCTCTTCTCTCTGGCCATGTGACACCTGCTCCCCTTCACCTTCCTTCATGAGTAGAAGGCCCCTGAGCTCCTCACCAGAAGCAGGTACCAGCACCATGCTTCTGGTACAGCCTGCAGAACTTTGAGCCAAATAAAATGCTTTTATTTATTAATCACCCAGCCTCAGGTATTTCTTTATGCCGATGCCAATGGACAAAAGTGATGTCATTGCTCTTACTATGCATTCAGCATTGCTTCCTTGACGCTCAGCATTGCTTCCTTGACAGAGTTGGTCCTGCTCTCCTTGTTTATAGACTTTGTCCACTTGCCTTTCAGAAGACTCCACCCTCCCAACTTTGCCCCGGAAGCTCTGACACCTCTCTCTCAGTCTGCTCTTCTACCTCTTCAACCCCTAAATCATCGTAGGCTTCAAAGCCCATCCTTGCACTTTTGCCGTTTTTCTATCTAAACCCATCCTAGCTTGTTTCATCTGGATTTACCAGTTAAATATCCCATATGTCAATGTCGTGAGCAGGATTGTGTCCCCCCAGAATTCGTCTGTGGAAGTCCTCACTCCCAGTACCTTAGAATGTGATGTATTTGGAGGGAGAGTCTTTAAAGAGGCGATCAAGTTACAATGAAGCAATGAAGGTGCAGGAGAAAGAGAGGGAAGGCCACGTACAGATGCAGGAAAAGACGCCATCCACAAACCAAGAATAGAGGCCTTGGGAGAAACTGAGACATGGTAGACACTCTGATCTCTAGTCTGTGGCCTCCAGAATTGTGAAAAAATAAACTCCTGTTGTCCAAGCCACCCAGTCTCTGGTACTTGGTTTTGGCAAACTGATGAGCTGGTATTATTCTGCCAATGTTATTCTGCACTCAGACACTCCCCAAGCTGTCGGTGCACTTTACTTAGCTATATATCAGGACCTCAAACTGAACATGAGCTCCTCAGGTTATCCACCCCCAAACTTCCTTCTTTGCCATCTGGGTAGTGACTGTAGGCTTTAACTTGCTCAAACCACAAACCTCAGAATCATCCTGACCCTTCTCATTGGCACAGGGTCTGTGTTGGATCAGCAAGCACATCCCACAGGCCATGAACTCCTCCTGCATCCAAGGTCTGACCTTTTGGTGCCACATCCTTCACCATATGTTCCTCCATAAAAACCTTGGTATTGTACTTTGAAATAATTATCTGTAGGGAGGGTTCTTTCTATGTAATGAATATTCATAAGAAGTTATTCTGGAATTAAGTAGAGGCCTACATTCTTCTAGATGAGATTAAATATCTGTTTCATATCTGGTATTTTATTTCCTCTTCAAGCTGTGCCTTGATTCATAAAGACATGAAGTCAATTTTGTGCCTCCATCTTAAATTACATAGATGTCTGCAGAGGTTCAAGCACTCCAAAATTCCACATGCACGTTTTGTCAGCTCTTATACAATGAAATAGGCATTTCCCAGCCGGTAAACCTATCTCCAGTGCTGTTCGTGAGTAAATGAAAGGGCTGAATAAAAACAAATTTCCCTTACTAATACTTTAACAAAATATTCTCATTCCATTTAAATACATGAAATAGAATATGATTTTTTTAGCGTCTCAGAGAGAGACTATTGTAGGTTTTGTTTGGCTTAAAATAGCCCTTTGCTATTCTATCCCTTTACTGCCTTTCACTCCATTTAGTTAGTGAATATCTTACCAAAATATCTTTAGGAATTCTTAGAATTTATGGCATGAGGAATTCTCCCAAATCCGATTACCCTTTTGTTTTGCCTTCCTACAACAAAGCACTTTCAATCACTCAGATACCTACTTACCCAGAAGTTCGTTCTGACAACCTTCCTGTTTGGGATCCCAGGACAGTGTAGTTGTTTTCTCCTGACTCTGGTTGCCAAGGAGCAACCATAAAACCAGCAGCAGTGTCTCTTCCCATGACACGTTCTTAGAGAAAGCACAAAGAAGACGCCCCCTCGAATTATTGTTAGATCTCTGGTTGTTCAAGAAGAACCAATTGCTTGGAAGTGATCATTAAGTCCTCCTGTGTTTCCATGTGGTCTTGTCAGGAATGGTGGCAGGTGGGAGAGGGGGTGCCTACAGCTTAAAACTGGATACAGAATAGCTGGTTGTACCAAGAAGCACAAATTCTACAATATTTTCATCCTCTCAGAATACCCACACAACTCCAGTGCCTTTTTTTTTGTTTTTTTAGACAGAGTCTCACTCTGTCACCTTTAGCAGAGTGCCCGTGGTATCATAGCTCACAGTCACCTCAAATTATTGGGGTCAAGCCATCCCCTTGCCTCAGCCTCCTGAGTAGCTTGACTACAAGTGCCTGCCACAATGCCCAGCTAGTTTTTCTATTTTGGGGGTCTCACTCTTGATCAGGCTGGTCTAGAACTCCTGAGCTCAAAGCAATCCACCCACCTCCACCTGCCAGAGTGCTAGGATTATAGGTATCAGCCACTGCACCATCCCCACACCCAGTGCCATTGACCATAGGTGTCTACATTTATTCTGCAGTTGTCTGTGTGAAGTCTGGTCCAGCCAGGCCCCTTCCACATGCATGTGGGGCTGAGGTCGCAGGCCTGTGATTACAGTGCCTGCAGCTAGATACAGTTTCATTCTGGGGACAGAGAGCTGCTCTGCCCGTAATGCTCCAGGCTAGTTTGATAACCTAAGATGCCACCCTTTCATGTGTCCCTGAGCCAGCCTCTGAAGAAGCTATTGGGGTTTTTGATTTCCATTTTTCCCTGGAGTGCTACCCTTTGGATCATTCTCAGCTTCATACTCAGAAATTCTGTCATGCAGGTAGAGATCTGCTGCCACCTTGAAGGAAGGAGATTTCAGAGGGCAGGATCTACTCAGCAGGGAATCCTCCCTCCATCTCTAGCTTTAGTTCACTGGGGTCCAACATATGCAGCACATTCCTACTACAAATCCTAATATGGACTATGGGTAGAACATGCACGCTATGACATAATGTATACGACAAATGCAGATTAGGCAAATATAACTCTAAATGATGCGATCAATCAGTGCTTCTATGATATTGCTATGAACACATTTATGCAAATAGGATTCAGAGCAGAAAGCTCACTAAAATAATCACAAATGAAGTTCATGAAAATAACATAGGGCAAGTGCTCTTATATAGAGAGGGGATACATGATTTTTAAAAACAAGTCCTTAAATACATTTTCTGTTTTGTGTTTCTTCTCTAAACCTTTCTTTAAAGGCTAGAAGTTCAATATCAGCACCAGCAATTTCTGCAAGGTGGAAAGGTAATAGCCACCCCCTATGCTGATCTGTATTTGTCTATATCTTTATTGACATTGGAAATTTAAATACCCCCTTTCAAGCCCTCAAGGATCATAGCTATTTCCAGGACATCAGGAAGTCTGCACAACCTGAAGGCTGTTGGGACATCTCATCCCTCACTCAGGCCTTAGAAAATGCAGATCACCCAAAAGCCAATGTGCCCATTCCCCATGACTATTGAGAATGTAGCCAGGCCCTTTGAGATGTTAGTACCCTAGCATGTCCAATGACTGAAACAATTCAATACTGAATGAGGCCCTTGGCTGTTGGAACATATTAATAGCTTTCTTCCTGCCCATCACCCCTTATTCTTACAATTATTAAACCCTGATGCACTAATTCTTTGTCAAGCAGAGGGAGATAACTCCAGGGTCCCAAGTGGAATTTATGAGTTTGTTTTGCAGAAAGAACGAATACCCCTGAAAAAGTGTGATTAGCTGCTGATGCCCAGAAGTCTGGGTACCTAAGGTGTTATCTGAGACCAAGAGCAGCACAGGCTTCCCCTGACTTGCTCCCCACCTGATTAAATGTTTGCTGCCTCATCTCTGTGACAAGACGGATCTCAGAGATTTGCTCTCCTGTCTTCGTATTTTAGCCAAATCAAATAATTACCCTTCTCTATCTATCCCACACCAGTGTCAGTGTTTGGCTTTAGCTGTGTATCAGGTACATGAGCCTGAATTTGAGGTTCTGCAAAGGGAGGGCAGTGTCAATATTTTCATCATATGTGCCAATGTAGCATCTCTTTCACTTTTAATGTTAGGTTTTAGTTTAGAGGTCTTTAAAAAAAAAAATCACCTGTCCCAAGTAGGCTTTAAATGTAAGGGGATTTAGCTGAACATAACACACAGGCAAACAACTTGTAAACCAGCCTATTTTGTTTCCTTATGGATGAAATGACACATCTCTCTTATTGTGAAAATATTTTTTTATCACCCACCTTCTTTTGTGTTCCATTTAGTTGGTGCTGAAATAGCCAGAATTCTATTTTGTTCCTTCATGAGGGAGAAAGGGTATAAGAGCTGGAATGGTGTGTTTTACATATCTAATAGCTTGGGAATAACCATAGTATTGGCCCACATTTGCAAAAGTAAATTAGTTGTCCAAGTCAGTAAATGGGATGAATATTTTGAAATGCATCATTAAAAGCCAATAGGCAAATAATCTCGGCAATTATAGTGGCACCTGTGCCTGAACCAATGGAAGAAACTAGACCCTTTTCACTTTATTATACATTAGTATAATAAGCCATCTTCACCACCACCAATATAAAATATGCACACATGGAGAGACATGCTCAAATGAGTAGGCAAGTTGATGTTAGTCCTCATGGGACTCTCACTCCTCTTCCCTTCCCATTAATAATCTCATTCCTGTTCCTGGCTTATTCACACTTGACTCAGAGTAAGAGATATGAGAACAGCATGTGAAACCTTTGTGTGCCTATGGGTACACCAAAGGACAGAGAGGTTGCTTGTCACAGAGTTGGACTAAAGCAAGACTAAAGACTCTTAGGCTTATCTAACTATGCTTAAATCTAACTTTGTTTAAAATCCAGAAACCATGAGTGGTTTTCTCTTAATTTGATAAAATTCTGAATCCTATCACAGCCAGCCTCTCCAGACTCATTTATCAACACTTTCTTGAATTCTCAATGCTCAAGGCATCTAGAAGGTTTTCTATGCCTCAAATATGCTCTGTCATTCCCGGTGCCTTTCACATGTTGTGTTCTTGGTCTAGAATATTCTTCTCTTATTTGGGGTAATATTTTGTAGGCCTCTATTTAAATATCATTTCCTTACTATTGTCTTCCTTCAACCCTTGGGGTGAGTTATATTCCCTTGACATATGCTCTGCTACTTCAAGACTCATCATATTTGTAATTATTTGTCCAATATATGTCCTCCCTGCCGTCCCATATACAAGTGGAAGGCTGAACTAATTATAATCTTCCATTTTGTGAGCAGTGCCTGAGATATACTATGTATTAAGTTAAAATTAAAAAATTGATTTTTTAATTGATTGATGAAGGTGTCTTGCTTCCGATATTTATTTCTGAATCATATCATTGTGCTTCTCCAATATTAACTGCATTAACAAATATATTTACCATTTCTTGCAACTAAAGATGGTTTGAGATGATCCATTCAGGAATTTAAATTACTGCAACTTTATGTAGTGCACAGTGGGAAAAGCCACAGTTTGAAAGGGAAACATTATTACAGGGTCCCACACAGTCATTTTAAGAGTTCTTTCTATGCATTTTTCCATCAGTATAGAGATTAGGGCAAATGTTGGTGATATCTTATGATGTTATCTCTCCTTCTCATTTCCAAATCAAATCTTACACATAAGCAAAGTTCGCTTAGGCATACATTTTCATTATTCTGTAGAAAAGCTTTATTGATTCTCGTAAGCCCATCAGCTCTCAATTAAAGCCAAATTCACATTTGTTTTTAATGTTTTTATAGTCTTTTTTTCAGACTTGTTGCCTACTTTGTTTCTCACAGTGACTCTACCTGTCTTTTACTGTATTATACAAGTAGTTAAGCTCTGAAAAGGCATATTCTAACCTACTCTTGTAGACCTGAGCCACCTCATACCCTTTACAACAACGTGGACTATCGCTGCTCAGTTATGAGCATGTACGGTTACTTAACTGACGTGCAAAAGGTGCTCAGTGTCCAGAATAAATTGAGATTGTGTCTACTCTCATTCATATTTCTCTGACATTTAAAGATTTCAGTCTTCACATTCAGATGATCTAAGATTAGTTCACATTTTTTATCTTTTATACCAGATTGAGGAAAAGTGCACTCTCAAGTACCATATATTTTCAAAAAGCATTAATTGCTGACGTCATTCATGTAGAGTTACTGTCCCTGGAAATGATCTGACTGAGGCATATAGGATGACCCTAGCAGAGATGAAAGGTGATGAAGGGAGCCACTTGAGATGTGATGTATGACTTGAAAATTCAAGATGTGAAACATCATCATTGTTATTATCATTACTGTCATCATCACTCTCACAGCATCCAAGACACAAACAGCTGTTTCCAGCCCCATGCAAAGTGGTATTTATAAAATCAGTCACATTATCATAAGGACCTAAAACTCTATATGGTAGTCAAGTGATATTTTTAATTTTTAAAAAATTACACAATATTCTACATATTAAATATATATACACATACATAATTATATGTATGTATATAAAATCTCCTCAGTTGTTTATAATTAATGTGCCTGATTTTTTTGGGGATTGAGTCCAGTTTGGCTTAATTTTTATTTACTCGTATATAGCATGTCCCAGATTGTTTTGACATGAGGGTTTGCTAATTAGCAATATCATACATGGTATGGTTAAAATTGAGCAGAAAGAGAGAAAATATATATATGGTTCCATCAGCAATAGTAATGATGTGTCATAAGATTAAAAAAATCAAGTGGAAGACAAACACTTTGGGAATCAGCTAAAAGCAGGACCTGCCTCTCCTATCACACCAGGGAGCCAACATTTAAGGGTATTGTTCAGACATGAAAAGATCATTAGGTTCTAAAGGACCGGCTTCTTTTTAAAAGCGGATTCAGATTCTAGCTCAGCCCAATCAAGAGAGACCCATGAGGTCTAATTTTTATTATATCCTTCTGCACCCTCTGTTGCCAATTGGATGCATGTTCATGGATACTTGTTCGTTCTGAAAGACCTGTGCTACCCTAGGAAAAGGCACAAAGAAGATAGATACTGGGTCACATGACTGTTATTAAAACATATTGGAAAATTCTGATAATAATAAGCTAGTAGACAGTTTATGGGGAATTAAAGTCTCTTCCATTAAGATTTTGAAAAGCAAAACCCATGCTAATAGACATCAGTAAATTGACCTCTGAGACTGTCAAAAATAGAAAAATACCAGAGCTAACCAATATTTAATATTTTGTACTAATCTGCTCATGATGTTCTCTCATTAGTTAACCTCAAACAAGTATACCAGACACAGAATTTGCACTAAGAAAGACAAATCATTCATTGGAATGTAATGTACTCGTTGACTGTAGGTTGACTACACTTTACACAATTGTCAGACTTGTGTTGACTCAACCAAGGGTCCTGCCCTCCATCCATGTGAGTATAAAAAATGAGGGAAAAACAATTGTCCTATATTGTGGTCCATGGTGGCAAATGTCTTCATTGTTTCCTGGCAAAAATTACTGGAAGTCAACTTTTGATGTGGTAGTTCTAGAGCAGCAGTTCTCAACCTGTGGGTTGTGACCCCTTTGGGGGTCAAATGACCCTTTCATAGGGGTTGCCTAATACAACCTACATGTCAGATATTTACATTACAATTCATAACAGTAGCAAAATTACAGTTATGAAGTAGCAACAAAAATAATTTTATGGTTGGGGGTCACCACAACATGAGGAACTGTATTAAAAGGTCGTGGTATTAGAAAGACTAAGAACCACTGTTCTAGAGGCTTCCCTGATTTATTTTTCATATTTGTGATAAAAGGACAAAGGGTCAGAAACTTTTGTTCACGTGCCTTTAACCATTCTTGTATCTAAATTGTTTAAAACATTATATCATCCTTCTACTACTTTGAGAATTAAGACCTGGACTAAATGAGAGGGGAAAAAATGAATTGCTTTATATTGCAATATAAAGCAATTGGTTTTCTCAATTAAGATACAAGGGTTACCCAGAAAGTATCCAGCCATTTAATGTGAAAAATAAACACATACATGGCTGGATACTTCTGGACAGCCCTTGTATATTTCAAGAGTTTTATAGAGATATATAATGAATCACTACAAGTTTCTGTATTTTGCTTAATGAGAATGAATGAGTACCTTGATTTTATGCAAATTGAAGGAGGAGAATAGTTCTAATATAATGAATTGTTATTCAAAGTGAATTTTATGATTCTTTTCAGAGATTTGTGATCGAAAGACCATGACTTTCAGAATAAACTATCATCAAAGAAATGAATAAAGTAAACCATAAAATTTATAAAAGCTTACCAGAATCATTTTGGTTGTAAGTGACTAAAATTCCCATCCCAATCAGCTCAGGTATAGGGAATAATTTGGCCCATGTCCCTGCAAAGTGCAGAGTGGCACAGTCCTTAGGCAGATCCCAAGCTCTGCTCTCCCTGTGGGTTGGCTTCTCCTGTGGCTGCAGATACACAGACAACAGCTCTAGAACTCACTTTCTCCTAAGGTCATTCCAAGGGCAGAAAAGTGAGCTTTTTCAAAATTCTATCACTCTTTGGCCCAAAACCTCTCCAATGATCAATCTCTGTGGCTAGAGAAATACAATGTCTTGGGTCCCATGCTCCACCCTTAAGTCCTTGGCTAAGGCAGTTCCCTAAATCCAAATGTCTGAGAATGGCTGACAGGGTAGCTCTGGCAGGAAAATGAAGGTACAGTTATTAGAAAGTGAGCAAACAGAACAGATTCTTGAGAGTAAAATAGCCCCCACACAGTCAAATCTGTTGTGTTTAACTAATGAGCTTGCTTTTTTCTTCGCTAAGTTATGATCTGAATCCATATATTCTTAGATCTTTACATGATCTGTCAATTAAGTTCATGAACTCATCCTAGAAAGAGTGCTGCATACCTCATTGCTGAGTATCATTATGGCCACCTTTGAAGTACTCCCTTTGGGAAGATATCCACTCATGCCAGTGCCTAGGCCACCCTTCAAAGCAATTCTGGAACTCTCTTTCTGGAATGGCCATTAAAACCATAACCACATTACCTTTGATGTCCTGAATGTCATCAAAATAACTTCCTTTTCAATCTTCCTTCTAAAAAGGAAAAAAGTTATTGGGGGCCAGTTTGGGTGAGTAGGGAGGATGTTCTAACACAGTTCTTTGTTTACTGGCTCAAAACTCCCTCACAGTCAGTGCTGTGTGGGCTAGTACATTGTCATGACGCAAGAGCCACACCTTTCTCGTGTCAAGATTTTCCTTTAAGATTTTCTTCAGTGTTTCTCTATCAATGTTTACTTGGTCTACTGCGCACCTCACAGTCAGCCAGTGATTCTGATGTACAATGTGATGAACTTTTGCAATGTTTTTGTCAGTTTTTCTCGTTAATGGCCACCCCAACCGTTCTTCATCAGTGATGCTTTTCTCTCCCTTCAGAAAAATGTTTCATACTTTTGTACACTGACATTTTCTTCACGGCATCATCCTCATAAACACAGACTAACGTGTACCTGATTTCACCTCTACCCTTGCCAAGTTTAACAGAAATTTACAAATGTTTCTTTGTTGCTCAAATTCAAGCTCCAGCACACAAAAACATGTAACAACAGTAATGACCACCAGTCAGTAAGACACAGCCACACATTGGCCTGAACGTAGCTGTGAGACACTGTTACTATGTATACAAAGTTTGAAACCTTACTGAGTTGTTTCTATGGTGCTGCCAA
This sequence comes from Loris lydekkerianus, assembly GCA_963574355.1. Lineage (NCBI taxonomy): Eukaryota > Metazoa > Chordata > Mammalia > Primates > Lorisidae > Loris > Loris lydekkerianus. The sequence goes on from CAUYPK010019560.1 coordinate 21,741, forward strand.
CATAAGCACATGGTAGGAAGTTTGTGAACTTAATTGTCATATTTAAGATTATTCTGTGAAGGCTTTTAGAAATAGCAACATGTTCAACCCTTCTAGAGTAAAATTCATAACAGGGAATCTGATACGTAAGCTCATTCTGCTCTTAGGGCAAAGTAGTTGAGTGTCAAAAGGATTCTGAAATGTCTGTTTGACAATCATACATATTAAACAAGAGGATGCTCTTGAACTAGATCTCCCCCAGGAAGAGTGATATTGGTATCGTTTTCTGTATTTGTCTCTGAATGATATTTGATAACATGAATTTTAATGGTACCTTGTATTCTTTTGTCTAACATTGTGTAACATTTATTTGGCTAATCTCTACTATGGCATTTTAATTATTATTGTTTTAACTATTATAGTATATAAAAATTAACTTCAGTGAATATTCTTGAATATAAATCTTGTTTTGCACCTCTAATTATTTCTTTAGGATAAATACTTTAAAGCAGAATTATTGGGTGGGATAGCCTAAAATGTTTGAAGTCTTTTGATACATATTTCCAAAATGCCCTCCAGAAAGATGATTCTATTTATATTCACAATCTCTTTCTTGCTGTCATTTGGTATTAGAATTGTTTTATTTTTAATTTAGATACATGTATATAGTTAATAAATTCAGAGTCCCATTGTTTTAATAAATTCTGCTTTTAGTACAGATGCTGATTCACACTGTGAATCTATTTATATGTCTTTAACTCTTTTTCCAGATATATCAAATTTCAGTTGTCTTTAATAATATCTGTGCCATAAACTAAGAAAATAATTTGTATTAGTCAGAGTACTCCACAGAGATAGAACCAATAGGATATATACATAAAACAGATATATAGATATATATAAATAGATATATAATATAAATAGATATAAATAGATATTAATAGATAGATGAATGGACAGATGAAAGAAGCTTTATTGTTAGGAATTGGCTCACTTGATTGTGGAGGCTGATAAGTCCCACAACAGGCTGTCAGTAAGCAAGAGAACCAGTGAAGCTGGAAGCATGGTTCAGTCCAAATTCAAAGGCTCAAAACTATGGAAGCTGATGGTATAACTCTCAGTCCAAAGCCTGAGAACCTGGAGGTTATGGGTGCAAGGCCTGAAGTCCAAAAGCCAGAGAACCTGGAGTTCTGATACCCAAGGGCAGGAGCTGAAGGGTGTCTTAGCTCAAGAAGAGATTGGATTCCCCTCTACTCTGCTTTTTGGTCTATCAAGGTCTCAGTTGATCGGATGGTGTCCATCTACTTTGGATGAGGGCAGATATTCCTTCCCTCATCCACTGTTTCAAACGCCAGTCTCTTCCAGAAGCACCTCACAGATACACCAGAAATCATGCTTCCTCAGCTATCCTGGTATCTCTTAATTGGTCAGGTCGACACCCAAAATTAACCATCCTAGTAGGTTAGCACTGATAATACCTCCTCCCCTGCCCCACTTGCTTCCACATTTTATGTTATTTAGCTCTCAATATATTTTGGTCTTCTCAGAGATTTTACTTTTATCCTTTGGTGTTTCATTGTAGAATCTTTTTCCTCTCCTGTGAGACAAGAAAATGTGTTGTTAATCACTTCTCAGAATCTTCCCTACCATAAGTCCTTTTCCCCTCCTGCCTCTGTCAACTATACCAATACTTCTACATTAGAGAGGGGCCATCCAGGTGGGTGGATGTGAGGGAGACTGCATCCTGGATATAGTAAAGTCACAAGAACAAGGCAAGAAAAACATACTTTAATGTCTTATTTAGTCAGTAGCAGAGTTTCTCCACCTTGGTAAGACTGACATTTGGGGGTGAATAATTCCTTGTTGCCAATGACCTAGTTATACATGGTAGAATGTTTAGCAGCACCCCTAGCCTCTGCCCAGCAGCTACCATAGTGACCCTCCTAGCCGTGACAACCAACCATGCCCCCAGACATCGCCCAATGTCCCCTGTGGGTCAATATTGCCCCCAGTAGAGAATCCTTGTTCTGTAACTGTTCGCCATTAGGGCTTTGGCTGTACAGCTATTTTAATTTCCCTAAGAAGAGCAGTCTAACCTGAAAGCACAACAGGAGACTCTGAGGCTTGCAGGGAAGGTAGAGGTGATGAGAGGGTGATTTGGCCAGGCCCTTCCCCTTGCAGTCTGATGGTGAGCTTTATGCTTGGGGAAACAGATTTGGTACTTTTCCTTTCTTAGAAGAATGAGTTATTTTAATTTTGTTTTGTTGGGTTTTAGTTTTCCTCTCCACGCCTATTCTCGCCTACATTCTCCCTTTCTCTAAGAGTTTTCCCCACCCAGAGCCACAAGTAGCAGTCCTCACATATTTATCTTTCTAATTTATCTGCAAGGTTTATTTCTTAACACTTTGTTCTTTCCTTATGGAGTCGAGTTCCACATTTAGCATTGTGAATGATTTAAGCACATTTCTTTAAAATTGTTTCAGGCTGCTCTGACTTTAGTTCATTGTTTGTGAATTCCCCTGGTATTACATTTTTCACTTTTAATTTTTGACCCTGAGTTTATCTTCCATATGAATCATTTCTACCAGAGTCTTGCTAGGGTCTGATGATGAAGATACTTTGAGCAGGCAGGTTTTGGCCTCTCTCTGGGCACTATGAGTTGCACCAGTTTCCTAAATCAAGTATTTACAGTTAATTCCTTAGCTTGTGCAATTTTTACCCACTTACCATGTAAAAATAAAAGGGTGGATTCCACACGCATACAGAGCCCAAGTTTGGATATCTGTTTCCTTTCTGCTGGCAACTCTTCCCAGGCTCCTGATGCAAAGCTGAGAACACACTGCACATGGCACCTCTGGCCTGCTTTTAGTTCCCCATTCACATTCAGGACCATTCTTCCCTCTCCCTCAGTTACATTCCGTCTGGAATTCTAGGACTGCAGCCTGACTCAGCAGATGTGAAAACTCAAGGCACAGATCAAATTTCATACATTTCTGGGCTAATGGGCATTTATTTTCAGCACCTGGAAATTTCCTTTTCTTGTCTCTAAGCTCAGCTATGCATTTTATTTTGTCGTATTTTATTTTATTTTTTGCCATCATCAATTATTTAGCTTATCTCTGTGTTTAGGACGGAGGTGGGAGGAGTCTGCTGTGTGGACACAAATGTCCTACTAGAGCCTCTGTGCATGGGGGCAGCAAGCTCAGTGGGGATCGGGCACAACTGCATGAGGAATGGCACGGGTGGGACAGAGGTGGTGAGGGAGGTAATAAGCAAATGCAAAGGCCTTCATGGGGCATGAAAAAAAACCCTAGCCTTTTGTTCCTTGATGGACAGTGGTCAGCAGAAATGTTTAAAAATCAGCAGTGTAAGACAAAGGTTTTTTTAGAAGACAGTACGGCAGTATGTAAGGTGATTGATGCCATGAAGTGCCAAAGTCTAGTGAGAAGAACCAGAAGGCAGAGGGCAGGTCAGGCTGAGATCACATGACAAGGAAGAGCATTGATGCAGTGGGAGTCACAGCAGCGACTAAGTTTAGAAAAGCTTCCTGCAGTAGATTTGCAGCATTTGGTCAGTAATGAAGGTTGAAGGGAAATGGAGCATGAGGGGATACTGAATTGCTACTTGGGCCAGTATCTTAGTCTGCTCAGGCTGCCATAACAGAATACCATGCAATGGGGGAGCGGGGGGGGGGGGGGGAGCTTAACAACAACAGAAATGTATTTGTCACAGTCCTGGAAGCTGAGAAGTCCAGCACTACCGATTTCCTGTCTGGTGAGGGCTCACTTCCTGGTCACAGGCAGCCTTCCTCTCCCCATAACCTCACAGCTGGGTGGAGCACGTGAGCTCTCTAGGGCCTCTTTTCTAAAGGCACTGATCCCATCAGGAGGGTTCTGGCCCATGATCTAATGATCTTCCAAAGGCTCCAACCACTACTGCCACCCTCTTGGTGGCAGGTTTCAGCATATCAACTTGAGAAGGGGGTAGTAAAAATAGTCAGCCCATAGAGGAGGTCTAGAACATTGAGGCACAAGAACCAACAGGGTCAGATTTGGGTGAGGCCACATCATACTCAGAAAGCTCTCTGTAGTGGTCATGTGAAAATGGTCATAGAAAAAGAGGGCCCAAGCTAGAAACATAGATTTAGGATTTGCTGGCACATGAGAAATACAGTGAGACATGTGGACATCACTAGATTACAGGTGAAGAAGTAAGATATCAGAACCAAGGCTGGGTGCCTGTAGCACAGTGGTTATGGCACCAGCACATACACTGAAATTGCTGGGTTTGAACCTTGGCCCAGGCCAGCTAACCAACAATGACAACTGCAACAAAAAATACCGTGGCAGGTGTCTGTAGTCCCAGCTGCTTGGCAGACTGAGGCAAGAGAATCACTTAAGCCCAAGAGTTTGAGGTTACTGTGAGCTGTGACGCCATGACACTCTACCAAGGGTGACATAGTGAGACTCTGTCTCCAAAAAAAAAAAAAAAAATCAGAACCAAAAAAAGGAATATAACACATGGGGATCCCACTGTTAGGGACAGCTGGGAAAGAAGAAGGAACAAAATAACACCATAGCAAGAGAACACAGGAAACATGGCCATGTGGAGGGGAAGTCAAAAGTTAGAAAGAAGGGGTCCATCATCCTCAGATGCTGCAGAAAATGAAAGGGGAGAGAGACTGAATGTAAAGACACAGGGGTGGGATGAGCATTTAGAGGAACTAAACCATTTTATTTCTTTAAAGGAGGAATATAGATGATAACACGATAAAGTACTAATGTAACCTAAACTTTATGGTTGATTTACAGACTCTTTATATTATTTTGGATACTTCCTAAACATCCTATGTGTATAGAAATAAGTAATGTGTCGTTCTTGAAATTTAATAGACATAGAAAGTGAACAAATTAAGTTTCTGATTAGACTGGGCAATTGAAAGTCATCAGCGACCTTATTAAACCTCTTTCAGCAAGAGTGGTTGGCACACATCTAGAGTCACTTTAGATGGAGAAAAACTGAAAGTGTAGAACTGGTAGGAATTAGATTTAAGTTACCAGAGGTGGTGACAGGATTGAGGGAAGCATTTTTGGAATGGGGCACTGGTTGTGGACTCATAGCAGAAAAAGAGAGATTTGAGATTTAGGAACAAAGAAAAGGAAGAGTCGCTGAGGAGTCCTGGAAACCATAGGCTTTCTCGGGGTTAATAATTAAAAGCCATGTGGGAGATTTTTAAATGCAGTGCTCAAGTCATCTACTGGGACGTGTAACAGTTCACACCTAAACAGCAATTTTTCTAGGTACATAATATGTGTTAAATAGAGTCTTCCTAGTCAAGTTTCCCAAAGGCAGCTTCACAAAGTTCACTCTCAGAGGATGGCCTGGGGAGGACACCTTATTGTCCCCTCCCAAATCTCAAAGACCCAGGAAGATAGCAGTTAGCACTCAGATGTTAAGTTCATCCACAGGTATGCTGGAGAGGGCTTACTGTTTAGCAGACCCTAGGGTGAATATAGACATCTGAAATTATTTCTGATGATCTCAGGAAACAGATAAGCAAAACAGAAGATCTTAATCTTCAAAAGAGGATCTATTTTTTTTTTTTTTTTTTTTTTTTTTTTTTTGAGATAGAGTTTCACTGTGTTGCTCCCAGGCTAGACTGCTGTGTTGTCAGAACTCACAGCAACCTCACACTCCTGGGCTAAAGCTATCCTCTTGCCTCAGCCTCCTAAGTAGCTGGGACTATAGGAGCCCACCACAACACTTGGCTGATCATTCTATCTTTAGTAGAGACAGGGTCTCACTTTGCTCAGACTGGTCTCAAACTCCTGAGGTCTGGTGATCCAGCTGCCTTGGCCTCCCAGAGTGCTGGGATTATAGGCATGAGCCACCACACAAGACCACATCAGCAAGTAAATTTGTATCAAATATGATAGCAAAAGAGGTCCAGCTTTCATGTTTTAGTTTCATTGGTTTCAAATGTTTTTGCATATTTTTCATAAAATTTTTAACTCACACAAATAGAAGGGAGCTTGACTCAGTTGGGCATCCAAGGAGGATGAACTTTATCTCAGCATTTCATGAATTATCTTTGACAAACATTATTTGAATATTGACTATACACAGGAAGCACTGAGTGAGATGTAGAAAAGGATACTCAGAAAGGAAATAGCGTGTCCACCTTCTGGGAGTTCACTTTCTAGCAAAGGAGACCAACAGAGGCAAAGCTGTCTTAGTAAGAGCTCAGTGTGGGCCCAGTGTGGAACCACGGATACATTTAAAAATAGAAATTTTGGACCAATTTCGTATTTCTTCTAGGTAACTTAAGATATAGAGTTCAGAATAAAGAAAGAATGTGTGGGCTACCTGTAAATTGGCATATGGTACTTGAGTGGAAGGTTAAATGCACACGTAAAAAATCCTCAGGAGGAGCAGGCGCTGAGTGGCAATGACATCTGGGTGAGCAGAAGTGGACTAGCTCAAAACCTGGGACCTGTGTAAGTCTGAAGAAGAAATTCCATGGCCAAGTTCCTGCTTCCTCATCTATCAAATGTGGCAAGTGATTCCTACCTCAAAAGTTACTCTAAAGATTAAATGAGATAATGTACTGTGAAACTTCCTCTTAAATGTAAAGCCTTATACAAATGTTAGTTACACACAGCATGAAAGGAGTTATAAAGAGAAGAACGCTGTTAAAAATGAAAAAGTTAAATACATCTGTAGAGAATATGTACCCTACATGTAATGTAAATGCTCTCAGCAATAAAAAGAAATCATTAGTTTAATAAAAGCAATGAAAATTCAGCCCCAGTATTCCTCCCAATGTGTAACCCCAAAAATGATGCATGACTTCTGATTTGGTACGATTCCATACAGCAGACAGGATGTTTAATCTTCCTCGGCATTTAAAATTTTAGTTTTAGTTTATCAAGAGGAAGGAGAAAAGGAGCTCTTTGCAATACGTTTCACATTTTTATAAACCTAGACATAGCCAATAACACTACAAACCTTCTAGCAAGGAAAACACATTTTCCTCTATGAGATCATAAAAATAAAATACTGATTACACTGAATAGTATTTTACATTAACTCAGAGTGCTAGATTTAATCACATTTATGATTATGTGAATTATGTTTTATTTTCTCTTTGCATGCCATTTTTTTCTTCATGGAAAGCCATACGTCTTAAAGTTTCCATGTTATCATTTCTGCACAGAAACCATAATTAGTTTCCTTGTATTTTAAACAAATCCCAGCTTGTTTGTATAAGAAAGATAGTAATATATCAAACCAACAAGCCACAGTGTTAGAATCAACAGAAGATTCAAATCAGAATGGGCTGAACACAACGGGATAGAGGGAGGGCAAGTGTGCAGATCTGGCTATAGGTTCTTATTTGAAAAAATGACTAACTCATTTCTATGATGTAACAGCCTTGCTTTTTTTCAGAGTTGAAATGCAAGAATTTGTTACATATTACTATGGAAAATTGAAAACATCTTAGGAAGAGTTTTCAGAATGCATACATTTGCTCTCTAGATCACAAAACCAACATAAATAATTTAAGTCATATTGGAAAAACTGTAACTCACTGTTCCCCAGCAAGGCCCATTGCTAATCCATATTTGATGGAACATACATATTTAATGAAAAAGGAACAATATTCCATTGCAGAATGGAAAGAAACGCTGGTTGTTCTGTAATTAAACGGAAAGGGGGCAACACCAGGCTGCCCTTTGCTTTCCACCATTCAACTTCCAGGTGGTGAGGCTGGCCCTAGGAAAAGGCCCCCGCTGTCTTCTGCCAGTGGACTTTCCATCTCCTCGAGCTGCAGGGCAGGTGAAGGAACTGAGTTCACTTGCTCCTACTCTTACTTTACACCTACCTGTGGGCAGATATGTAAAGCCCATTCCAGATGTGTTTGCCTCATTACCTTGGAGAGCACAGGGAAGAGGCCCAAAGGACATTTTTCCCCACAAACCAATTTTGTATTTCTTTGTAGAGGCTTTGGCCCAATCTGAGACAGAACTGACTGTGACTTCACCAGTGCCTAAGTGTGAGAAGAAAGAAGAGACAGTATCATTCAGTTGAGCCACTTCTGTGATCTCATAGACAGACAGACTGAAAATGGACCCAGTTTGAGTGAACAGAGAATAGGGGGCCTTCTAGTGAACTCAGCACAAAAAAGCTTTCTCAGAGGCTTGTCCTTTGCCCAGAATGTTGCCTTTAAAGATTCTGCCCTCTAGGTAAAAATGCTTGTACAGCCAGAAAGATTCCACAAACCTACAAAACCCACGGTAATTGTATGTCAAAGCATGATGAGTCATTTATACCTTGGTATATTTTACTTTTCAGACTGTTTACTGGGTTTTTGCAGACGAAAGCAAGAGGGCAGAAATTTTTTGGATGAATGGAGTCATTCCACCATTTTTTAATTACCCATGTCCATTTCAGAGAGGGAGTGGTGGGGAAGGGTGGCGAGATGCACTTAGAAAAACAACAGGAAGAAACTCAAGTCACAGGCACCAGCTCCACCACCAGAGAAAAGATCTCTTTCTTTTCAAAATATGTCCAATCTCTAAATGGGATAGGGGAAGATTTAGTCATGTAATTGGCATGTTACTATATTATCCAATGTGGTAGGTCTACAGAAACTATATTATGCTTTGATTCCTAATAATATTCATGCTCAGTGACAGCTAAGAATGTTTTTATATGCTTTCCATGGTATATAAACAAGAAGAAATTTGGAAGACCATTAAAGAGTGATGTCTTTGGGATATTTCCCATGAAAATCTAGGGAAAGAAGAGAAGAAACAGAATAATTATTTGAGATGACTTTAATTGGCGTAGAAACTGAAGACGTCAAATCCATCACTAATCAACTCCTAGCCAGTGACTACACTGACCAAATTATACATAATACACAAGTCCTCAAGATGAACCCAGAAAAAGCAAGCATCTTAATTTGTTCCACCATTAGATTTGACATTAAGGTGTCAGCTATTTTAGAAAGGTACAGGACACTAACCTTAATGGGTCTTGGGTTGTCTGTGTAATTTCTGGCTTAGCTTCTCTGAAACCTTTTCCTCTACCTCCCTCTAGTGAGTCACAGGAAACAAAACATGAGAAACATAAGCAACTGGTTTTGTTAAATGTTTAAATTGGAAGAGAAAAATAAAAACAGAATTCTAGAACCCTAATCAGAAAGAAGGAGGTAATTTGTTCTTTAATCCTCTATTGTTTTCTGTTTGCACATTATTTCTATCTTCTATTTTTATAGAATTGTTTCAGAGCATCAGTAATGAGATCTTTAAAAGTGGTGTAGAAAAATAAAATTAAAATTAAAAATAAAGCTGAAATTTACAGAAATCATAGGGATGTAAAAATTAAATTAATACAAATCAATCCCTGAAATAGACAACGCACTCACTAGATGTATTTATAAGTTTACAGGGAAAATAAAATAAATCAGAAGTTAAAAAATAATAAAATAAAAAAATAAAAGCATAGAATCAACTAGAAATATCACCTCGTCAGGATGCGCTGGAGCACAACTGTGATGTAGTGAGCTGAGACTGGCAAAGCTCTTCTGAGACAGAGCTTGCTTTCTCAGAACCAGGTGGTTTCCTAGGAATGGAGGAAATATGTTGCTGCCTACCTACACCCTCTAATTGATGATGGAAATGCAGAGAATAAATGATGCAAAATTACACAATATGGCCCTTGCATGCTTGCTGCCATAGTCCTCAGAGCCTACAGACTCTGTGAGGTCAAATCTACACAGCAAAGCTGAACTATAGGCCAGTTAAATCTAACAAGTTCACCTGAAGTGTTTATGTAGCAGGTTAAAAGAAAGGAAGACAAGACCAGAAAAGCACTTGTATTACATATTCACTCTGTATCTGTGGATGCTGAGGTATGCACAGGACAGATGGTGGGTTAAAACTAACTCCCACTTTAAACGGATCTAGGAGGGCTTCACTAAGGGCATTTTTATTGCCTATCAATTATGAGTAGCTTACAAGAGTGATTTCTAAGTACAGAATCAAAGAGGGTCATAGCAGCATCTTGGAGATAATGGTAGAAGCTTGCAGCAAAATGAGATGAAAAAGCCTGCTGGGGCAAGAAGCTGGCAGCAATGCATACTGTTCAGTATTATCTAATTATCAATTATCATATGCCATCATTTTACATGTTGGCTTTGTATATGAATTTTGATAGTCCCAGAATTACTGAAGTGCATTTCATGTTATATGTGATGCCAAACTATCAGTGATTAGAAGAAAAGGATGGTTCCAATTTTTAGTGGACTCTCACATTTATTTATGCACCAATTATCTACCATGCATATTGTATAAGCCTTCAGAAACAGGAAGGCTTAGAAATAAGAAGGGGGCTTTACCATCAAGAAATCCCATCTAGTGAAGAAGTCACACAAATACATCAATAATAGCAATACTGTGTGATAGGAGCATGTGGTGAGATCAATGGTAAAAGGTAAATACATAGAAGAAAAAGCCCAGGTTGGGAGGAAACAGTGGGGAGGAAGAGGGGAAGTTTCCTTGGACAAAGAACATGTGAATGGATTGTCATTAGGAGCTCAGAAAAACCCAAAGACATGAGAGAGACTTTATAGACTAGCTTCCAAGTCGACTTCTAAGAAGGGCAATAATTAGAACTTAAATAAATAGCTCTGATTCTCATAGGATGTTAAAGTCAGTATCTTCCATTGTGTCTACATTTCTTCCTCAAGCAAAATTCCATTGAGTTCTTACTGTATACCAGCCAGAGAACTCTTTTTGGTCTCTGACACACAGCAGTGAAAACCAGGTAAAGGAGGTTATGCTCTTCCCAAGCTGCCAACTGGAGAGATAGGAAACAGACAAGCGAACATATTAACCAGGAATTTTGACTTGCAAAAAGCACTGAGAAGAAAGGAAGCAGGGAGCTGTGTTAAAGAGTCAACAAGGCAGGCGGCTCAAAGGAGTAGGGCGCCAGCCCCATATATCGGAGGTGGCGGGTTCAAACCCAGCTCCATCCAAAAAATGCAAAAAAAAAAAAAAAAAAAAAAAAAAGCATCAACAAGGCTCAGGGAGCATTCGGGGCCTGGTCAAAGACAGCTTCTTTGAGGCACCAACATGTGAGATCAGCTCTGGATATGAAGAAGGGGCAGTCATGTGACGCCTTAGGGTGGGACAGGTCATGTGGCTTGAGGAACAGCCACGGATGGTGGCTGGGCCAGTGCTGAGCTGCCAGCCACACCTGAGAAGAGAGGGAAGGTCAGTAGGCTGAAATATACCACATGGGGTGGGTGGTCTATGGCAAATTGGAGCAGTACGCAGAGGCCAGAGAGGGCTAAGGAGCTTTGGGGTCTATGTTAAGTGCAATGAAGTGACTGAAGCAAATGAAGCAGAAGAGGACCAAATCTGATTTACCTTTGAAAACGGTCACTGTGGCTGCTGTTAGGTGGAGAATGGCTTGTGAGAGGAACAAAGCAGTGCAGAGATGGGAAGAGTGAGTGAATTCAAGGGGCTCTGTGGTCATAGAAGCCACAAATGAGCTTACAGATGAGATGCAGATGGATCTGAGAGACAGAGAGAGAACACTAACGCCAAGCTGATTCCTAGGTATTTGGTGGGGGTCACCTGGAGGGAAGGTGGGGCCATTTACTGACCTGAGGGACTTCTTTTGAAAATGGATTCAAAGGGGATGATCAGAGAGTCAAAGTTTGGCAAGATGAAGGTGGTAAACTTCTCATGTGCCAATTTGCTCATGCCAGGGAGTATCGGTCTGTCTCCAACGGGGCAAAGAACAACAGACACACAAGGTCGCTTTCTGACTCTGGTGCTCATTCCCAGAAAGTCAGACAGGCCTCTTCCCACTCTCTGAGGCTGAGCTTGGGGTCTTCTTAATGTCTTATCAGGGGAACAAGTGACTTCATCTGTTTCTAGCTGGGACTGAGTGAAGAAGGAATCGCCCTTTAAAAGAGAAGGTCCCAAGTTTTTATGAAACATATTTCTTAACTTTAAACAAAGAAGCAGAAAGAACGGTTTTGGAGCATGTTAAACTGAGAGGTCTACTATATCCTCTAACTCATTTTTTATAAACAAGAAAATGTAGACCCAAAGGCAATAAGTGATTTGTTAAGATCGTACTGTGGTGTTGTTGCTGGGACCTTTTCTGATGCTTAATGCTTGGGCATTTCTTCACACCTCTTTGTCTCTAAAACCATTTTTTTATAGTGATCAAGACATTACCAGATCTACAAAGCCAGATCACATCACGGAATCTGGGACAAAATGGAAAAAGCCTTCTTTTCCTTTATACACCCATATATGCCAACATACTTTCACTAAAAATAGACCATACAAAGGCTAAGCAATATAATAAAATTATATAAAGGTTTAAAATTGTCTTCACATATTTAAGTAGGAACACCAGGAACTTTTTTGTTTTGATAAACAGAAATAAATGCCATATTTTACAATATCTCATTCTTCCAATCTTTACTATTTTCATCTCTTATGTAGGTTCACCAGCAGAGGGAGCTCTGATCCCTTTTTTCTTCTGCCCCTGCTCTCGCTCAATTTAAAACAAGGGACTAGAAAAATCAGAAACCACTTGATTATCTATTAACCATCCATGCCAGCAATCGAGCTCCTCTTCATTCCAGAAGAGTGTATCTATCCATCCTTTCTGCTGAAAAGACATGTGGCTGTGTTTTGCAGAACATGTTAAGAGCTGGGAGGCATCTGAAGCTATATCCATGTGTCCTTAGTGTGAATTAATAAGCTTGAACTACCAAGATAAAGTCACATTGTCTAACATGAAAATTCTTGCAAATGATGCTTCATAATTAACATTATAAGCTTGTTTTGTCAAAGTATTAGATTTCTCTCCAGGCTAAAAGGTGGGAATTCAGCCTTCAATCAAGCTGGAGAATCTAAGACTAAGATTTTGTTTGATCTTTGGTCAAAGCAAATTAGTTAAATAAATGTTATTAGCTTTCAGCCTATTTTTAATTGTTAAATTTGAACTTACTAAATACACTGTGTTTTCATGTTGTTTCTTTGGGAGATAAACTACTTTAAATCTGCAAATAACTTTTCGAACTGCATTTTGTTTCTCAAGGCATTTGATGGTGACTAAGGACTCTATTTGTCTAATTTATTTTCTATGGGAAAATATTGTGATCTCCAAATCTTTGAAGTTTTGTGTTCTTGTATAATATTATGCTGGTGGATACTTAACTTCATGCATTTGCCAAATCCCCTAAAAATGTGCAATGAAACGAGTAAATCCTGGTCTATGAAACCAGTGTATGGTGCCCCATGATCACATTAATGTACACAGCTATGATTTAATAAAAAAAAAAAGAGTAAATCCTAATAATAACATGTCAGTATCACTTTATTAATTCTAACAAAGGTAACACAAGATAACAATAGGTGAAGGTGAGGATGCACTGGACTATCTGTTCAATTTTTCTGTAAATCTAATACAGTTCTAAAACATAAAGTCTATTTAAAAAACAAGAGAGAGAAAGGAGGAACTAGAATGAGATTGCCAGCTCTCCTTTCTCCCCTGGGGAAGCAGAGACTGTTTGGTAATGCCTGCCCACACCTTCCTGGGCAGGACCTTTGTAGACTGGAGCCTTGGAGAATTTGCAGTCTGCTGACTGTGTTTTAGTTGGAGTTTCTGACTTGGGAAGTTGGTGGGGAGGCCCTATAATTTAAATTTCCAAGTTCTGGAGTGATGCTTCAAATACATCTAGGCAGAAGAGCTGCTTCACAGAGATTTCTGCCACATCACAGCAAAGGCAGCCACAGACATCCCATCCCTAAAGCCTGAAACCAGAACACTGAACATCAGACACCAGCGTGCACAAAGAACATCTCAGATTTCCTGACATGAGAACCAGATGTCTCCCTTTTCTTGTTTGTCACTTCAGAAAAACCCTCAGTTGGACAGGGTGAGGGAGGGTCTCCTATGGATAAGATTATTGTCACTGCAGCTGACTGCAGGCTTCAAACAGAAATAAGGTTCAGTTCCAGATCACTTTCCATGTGCTATACACATACAAATTAAAGTTTTGGTTAACTCTTTGTTCACCAAAATTAAGATAAAAGGAAAAAAGTCATGACAGGTCAAGGCAGAAATTTAGTCTTCATAGGTTTATAATATATTGGTGAGATGTATTAAAAGAAATATTGTCAATGATTGCACGCTTTTCAGGTTTAAAGAAACTCACTTGTGTTCAAGTACAAAGACTGGTACAAGAAACTTCTAGCAATTGGTATTTATTTGTAAATTTCAATACACATGTCAATCAGGGACAATGACAAAAGCTTCATGTTATAAACCAAAAGGCCCTAGAAATTTTCTGCTGGTCTTGTTGTTTAGAGGTTGTAATCACTGATTACATCCTTATAAATCATTTTATGTTATTTCTTTAGACAGCATTTCACTACCTCCCATTCTGACCATGCTGGCTAACATAATTCATTAGCCAGAACTGTTCAGTTTTATTACTATAGCAGAGGAAAAGTGTTTGTAATCTGAGCCAGCATTGACACAGTGATTTCGTTCAAAATTTACAAGACTGTTTCTGGTGCTTGTTCTGTCTGGCAGACTGGCAAAACTGTACAGGTGGAACCCAGGAAGGAACTGAAGCTTGAGGTTCTGTTTAAACATTTGGAGATGGATTTTATAAACTGTTCCATTCGAGTGGATGTGAACACTTTTTTCTATCTCTTCTGGGGGGACTAGTGCTTTTGCTTGTCCTGAGTCAAACCTCTTCTGTAGATTCATATGTCTCACATGGAGATTATTCTCCTGGGTGTGTAATTACAAAATATACAGAGAAAGTGATGGCAGAGTTCCATAGGGCCCTGACCCATCATTTAGAAGCTCCACTATGCTTTCAGCTTTAGCCATCAGAGAACACTGCACAAACAGTGTCCCCAAATCAGCTGAACTAGGTAGCTGGAGAGTGATGGTCAGGTTTTTGTGCAATCCACCCAAGTTCTTGGCCAACAGCACAGGCAGTTTTTCCCAGAGGTGAAACTATTGGAACCTCTACATGGACTTCAGATGCCTTGGAACACCACCAGTATATGACCCTCTTGAACATCATGGGAGAATATCTCACCAGGTGCTGTTAAGGAACAGCAACAATAAAAAGACTGCAGTTTACCCTCCAAGGAATCAACTATTAGGTTCATTTTTCTCAAAGCAAGTGACACAGTCATTTCCTGGGGTCCCACACCTATAGAATAGATAACCCAGGACTCTGGATTCTCAAGACGCAGAAGACAATGCGAAGGAAAAAGCTTTCCCAAGACTTTTCCAGACCACTAGAATCAAATCGCTTTTGCTAAAACCACGGCTTGTGTGTGCAGGAGCCAGGAGTCAGAGGCTGTGCCCTCAGCAAGGCGTCCTTCTCTCCCTTTGCCAGCTGCCTTATGCCTCTCTGCTAGCTTAGAATTCTAGATGGTTTATTTTCAAGGATGGACACTTACATATATCTTCCTTTTATTCACATGCTTTGGTTCCCAAGGCAAATCCTTAGTTTTGTGAGCACCTGACCGATAGGCAGAAAATCTGAGTGAGTTTGGAGACCAGAGAATGAGCCACTCTGTAGGGTGGATCGGGAACCCACATGGGGGCCACAGGAGAGTGGATAAAGGATTGCTGGGGCACCTCTACTCTATCTATCAGCATCATGATAGTCACACACCCTCTCGTTCTTCACCTTTTTTATTGCATCTGGAAAATTGAAAACAAAACCAGCATATCCATTTTCTCTGATGATACTGTCCAGACTTCACTGATACCAGACCTCTTCTCAGAAAGATTTCTGCCTTGTGCCCAGATTAATTGTGAGGAAAAAAATATCCAAGAAATGTCATCTGTTTGTACTTTTAATGTATCTTTCATCTTCAAGCTGTTTGCCTCATTGAGAATTTGGATTGTGTGAACTTCCCGACTTGCTACCATAAGCTTTTCTTTACTAAAAAATATAAGGTTCCAAGAAAACAGTTTTAAAGAGATATGTAGAGAGGTCTTTAAAGCCTTGTGATTCCTATAATAATGCACATAATTATTGAGTTCCCACTATATACCTCTATACAAAGGACTATACATTTATTATCTCATTGAATTTTTGGAATTTTTTTTTGAAGTGGGATGAAGAAACTGGAGCTCAAAGTGGCCAAATAGTTTATCCTAGGTCCAAGGATTAGTCAGTGGTAATAGCACCTATGTAGGAAATATTAAACATCTTTGATGGAAGAAACAGACCTAAAATTTGTCTTTTTGCCAAGAAGACATAAATCTATAATCCAAGCATGGTTTTATCTATTGTGAAATTATATTGTGAATGTGAAATCTGTTTTACTTCTGCTAAGTACAGAAACCTCAGCTATAAGAACAATAATCTTTTGTGAAGTTGATCGTTTCCTATAGAACTGAGTAAACCGTGAGATACTGCCATAGACTGCCGGCAATATTAACGGTTCTCCCTGAGCAGTCTTTTTTTTTTTTAATTATTAAATCATGGCTGTGTACCATACACTGGTTTTATAGACCATTTGACACATTTTCATCACACTGGTTAACATAGCCTTCCTGGAATTTTCTTAGTTATTGGGTTAAGACGTTTATATTCTAAGTTTCACATATAACCTTATAAGATGCACTGCAGGTGTAATCCCACCAATCACCCTCCCTCTGCCCTTCCTCCCCCC
>CAUYPK010019562.1:0-52104 GCA_963574355.1 Loris lydekkerianus
GTGATTGGTGGGATTACACCTGCGGTGCATCTTACAAGGGTACATGTGAAACTTAGTAAATGTATAATATAAATGTCTTAACACAATAACTAAGAAAATGCCAGGAAGGCTATGTTAACCAGTGTGATGAAAATGTGTCAAATGGTCTATAAAACTAGTGTATGGTTCCCCATGATCCCATTAGTACACAGCTATGATTTAATAAGAAAAAAAAAAAAGAAAATAAAATAAAAAGAATAACTAGGATATTAAATGAAATGGACTTGACATTTGAAAGTTTATTTCCTTTACATCTTATTTTATTTTATTTCATTTTTATTTATTTATTTTTTGACACAGAGTGTCACTTTTTCACTCTGGGTAGATCCTCTTGCCTCAGCCTCCCAACTAGCTGGGACTACAGGCTCCCGCTACAATGCTGGCTACTTTTAGAGATGGGGTCTCACTCTGGCTCAGGCTAATTTTGAACTCCTGAGCTCAAACAATCCAACTGCCTTGGTCTCCCATAGTACCAGGTTTACATGCATGAGCTGCTGTGGCTGGCCTATTTTCTTCTTATTTTAAATGTTCAATGTGGACTACTTCTTTCCTTATCTCTATATAAGGTATTAAATCAGTTCCAAAGATTTTCAATAATACAATTCTTTTTATAGATATCATAGATTTCAATCATGTTGGCAACTGTGTTTCCACTGACAAATATAGGATCCATTGGCAGCTGATCCTAGATTTCTAACTTCCATCAATCAAGGGATTGAACAAACAAATAGAAATATATTACCTCTTTACAAACATTTGGTTTAAAACCAGATGATTATTAGGGTCTGTTTACATTGCAGAAAGATACTTTACCAAAGATCCCATTCTTCTGGGGGTAGCTTGTTGATGATTACTGAATGGTACTGGGATAGTAAGGTCTGCTCATCATGTCCAGGCAGAGTATAATTGCGATGAGCCTTAGTTACTCCAGAGTTTCCTGTGAAGCTGACCAAGGCTTTTTAAGTCCTGAATCAACACTGACTACTTCTTGTCCAGCTATGCTTCTTTCACTTCCTTTCAAGGATGTTTCCTAACATCTTTTGGTTATATCTAACAGAAAAAAATCAGCAGTTCAACAACTGCTGAATAGCCAACATAAAACAATAACAACTTCACACTTTAAAGTGTACTACTTTATACTATAGTAGTAACCAAAACAGCATGGTATTGGCACAAAAACAGAGACATAAACCAATGGAACAGAACAGAGACCTAGACATCAAACCATACACACCTTGAAATCTGATCTTTGAGAAAGTGGACAGTGATATACACTAGGAAAAAGAATCTGTAGGCAATAATGGTGGTAGGTTAATTGGATAGCCACAGCCAGAAGATTGAAACAGGATCCATACCTCTCACCATTACCTAAAATCAATTCAATATGAATAACAGACTTAAGTCTAAGACACGAAACTGTAGGAATTCTAGAAGAAAATGTCAGAAAAAGCTCTCTTAGATATCAACCTACGCGAAGAATTTATTAAGACCACAAAGACTATCACAGAAATACCAATAAGAATAAATTGGACTTGATAAGATTAAAGAAGCTTCTTCCCAGCCAATTAAACCATCAACAGAGAAAATGGACAACTTACAGAATGGAGGAAAATATTTGCATGCTGTACATCCAATAAGGACTGATAATCAGAAACGATAAATAACTCAAACAAATCAGCAAGAGAAAATCAAACAACTCCATTAGAAAATAGACAAAAGATACAAACAGAAGCTTTTCAGAAGAAGGCAGACTAATGGCCAATAAAATATTAAAAGTTCACTAATCATCAGAGAAATGCAAATCAAAACCACAAAGAGATATTACCTAACCTGAGTGAGAATGTCTTTTATCAAAAAGTCCCACTACAATAGATACTGGCGTTGCTGCAGAGAGAAGCAAACACTTCTACACTGTTAGTGGGACTGCATCTAATACAATCTGTATGGAAAATAAAGTGAAGATTTCTCTAAGAATTAAAAGTAGACCTACACTTGATCCAGCAATCTCCTTACTGGTTATTTACCCAAAGGAAAAAAAAAAAGACATTTTGTGAAAAAAGACACTTATGCTTGCAAGTTTATTACAGCACAATAGCAAAGACATACAATCAACCCAAATGCTTTTAAATTCATGAGTGAATAAACAAGATATGGTATTATGTACACCAGGGAGTACTACTCAGTCATAAAACATCTGAATTAATAGCTTTTGCAACAATCTAGATGGAACTGGAGAACATTGTCCTAGGGGAAGTATTACAAGAATGGAATAACAAGCACCACATATACTCACTTTCAAGTTGGAAATAACAGGTCAGCACTCATGTGACAGATGGAAGTCAAACTCCATTGAAATCAAGGACGTGGGAGCAGGGAGGAAGGTATAGTGAAATCACACCTAATGGTACAATTAACACTATCTGGATGATGGGAATTCTTATAACTTTGACTCAAGCAGTGCAGAAGCAAACCATGTAGCCAAAATATTTGTAGCCTTGAAATATTATGAAATTAAAAAAATTAAAACAATTTAAAAAAAAAATTTTTTATTAAATCATAACTTTGTACATTGATGCATTTATGGGGTTCAGGGTACTGTTTCAATATACAATGTGAAATGCTTACATTGAACTAAGTAACACATCATCACAATTATACTCATAAAGCAATTTTTAAAAGGAAACATTTCAAATATTTGTTTTCACAATGTTTTCTCTCTCTGTTTTTTTTTTTTTTTTTTTTTTTTTTTTTTTAGTTTTGGGCTGGGACTGACTTTGAACCCACCACCTCCGATATATGGGACAGGCATCCTACTCCATTGAGCCACAGGCACTGACCTCACAATGTTCTCTTCCTAGCACAAGTTGATTTCAGGAAATAGTTCCTTTCTCATTTGTTACAGCATCACCTTTACCTTGAAGTGACAATATTGATTCTGAAGTTAATTACAAGATTATTTGTGGAGTAAAAAAAATGGCTCAATTCCACCATCTCATATTTCACTTACATTTGCATTTCATGTATTGCCATTAAACCACAGTTTCTTTGCTACAATTTATGTACAACATTTGCCAATTTTGTAAGTGTTGGTTTAACAGCTAAACTTTAGCTTGAAGAGACAAAAACCAATGGTACAAAGTCTGATGTAACTGGGCACACAAACTAGCAGCGTTTGACAGAATGAGAATGCCACATTCACTGCTCCTGTGGATCCCTACCGTCTCCACTATAATGAAAGTGGAGTACGTGAGAAGTGCAACTTGGATTAGGGTTTCCATGAGGACACTGCTGTCAACATGTGTCCCTGATTTCTTTCTTTTTTATTACCACATATACAAATAAGATTTCTAATATTTCTTTCCACACAGTATTTAACTCTGTTGCATATCCCCTTGAAAGTGTTCATTTACACTTGGACACCAACTCACGAGATTAAAAGATCATCAAGAAAAACTGTAGGTTTCTTGTTGGTTGGTATTTCCAGTTCTTTGCATAGGATCTCGGCCTTTTGGCTAACATCAAGTGTAGGACCTGACAGAAAATGATAGTATCTGACACAAAATGGTAGTACTTGGCACAAAATGTACAGATACATATGTGCATGTAGATATATATATATATATATATATATGTGTGTGTGTGTGTGTGTGTGTGTGTGTGTGAGTATGTATATATGTATGTGTGTGTTTGTGTATATATATACATGTTTGGGGGGCATATATGTATATTTAGTACATACACATTAATATAATATTGAAAAGTGATGAAGGAAAGACGTGTAGAATTGTTTGTAATTTCCATGTCATAAAAATATTCATGAAACATTTTAAAAATGTATAAGTTAGCGTGGGGAAAAATGGAAAATATGTCACCTTCCCTGTGACTCTTCCTTGAACTTTTCAGCCACAGTAAGTGCACTTTCATTCAGGGCCTCCCTCCTTGCTCTCCATCCATATTAAGAAGACTGTTAAACTTGATGACAACATTCTTTTTTTTTTTTTTTTGCAGTATTTGGCCGGGGCTGAGTTTGAACCCGCCACCTCCAGCATATGAGGCCAGCGCCCTAGTCCTTTGAGCCACAGGCGCCACCGGATGCCATCATTCTTTATACGCTTGTTGCCCACTGTCTTGTGAGCACCCTATGAGCCACAGCTTTTTATTAACTTTCATAACCCTAGTAGTGCCCAGCACAGACCTTAGAATGTAATGACACTACATAATAATTGTTGAATAGAGTTTAATCTTTTTTAAAGCATTTGAATGTAAATTACATCATATATAATGATATGTATGCTCTAACCTTTTTCTCAATCATGAAAAATTATTAGAACAAGATATAAAAATATTAAATATGTTGCCTAAGATCAAAAGCACAAAATCAAACTCATATAATTCTGCCAATTATGTAGATTTAACAGGTTATTATTTTTCTCTGCAACTATCAATAAAATAAAATTAAGAAAGTACAAAAGATCAGAACGGGTCTTTGATATTCATATATATTTTGTTTGTTTGTTTTTCTTCCTGTGAGAGAGCTCAATCTTATCACCCTTGGTAGAGTGGTGTGGTGTCGTAGCTCACAGCAAATTCAAACTCCTGGGCTCAAACCATCCTCTGCCTCAGCCTGTCATGTGGCTAGGACAACAGTCACATGCCACAACAGCTGGCTAGTTTTTCTGTTGTTAGTAGAGACTGGAGTCTCACCCTTGCTCAGGCTGGTCTTGAACACATGAGTTCCAGCAATACACCTGCCTTGGCCTGCCAGAGTGCTAGAATTACAGGCATGAGCCACCATGCCCAGTTTTTGCTATATTTATGTGACATTATCTTTTTCCTACATAACTGAAAACTCCACGACAATGAAAATTCATAATAAGTTTTTTAAGTAGCCATTATTTTTCTAAATTGTCTGAAACTGTTAGCATAGTGTTTACCTTTGCTCCATTAAATATGCATGTCCAAGCTAAGATCTAGCAGAAAAGCTAAAGATATAGTTAATAAATAAAGCAATTTATTTTTAAGGTTCATAGGAAAAAATAGTAGCTGGAAGCACTAACTTCTGTATTAAGCTTACTGTACAAGCAACTACCTTTGTCTTGCTCTTATCTCTCTTCCTTCAAGATCAGTTATTTACTTAATTGTACCGTATAATACATGCTAACTGTTCACATAGGTATTAGAAACTTTGTTATCTTCTTTCTCTTTTTTTAAATGGACATTAACCGTAAGTGATCTGAATATAGATTTTTGAAAATGAGCCCTATTCTTTCACCAACTGATAAGGTCCTTGTGAATAATTTGAGCCTGAAACTGTCTTTGATGTGGGACGGCTATAACTTACTATGGACACTCTCATACTGCTCATGTGTAAATTGAAACACATTGAATGTGGAAGCAATCATCATCATAATGTGATTGCTCTAAAAAATCATTACCTTTCATACCGGAAATGTCATTTAAATGTCAGTTTGGAAAATATAGAAATCCAACATGGGCTCTAAGCACATGCTGCTTAATTCACTTATTTTAGATGAATTGACATTCTACTAACCAGCCATCATCTTGTCACCAAATATTTTCTTGATTGAATAAAATGGCCGGAATGTGCACAATTTATCAAGTAAACTATTTTAGTTTTCCATTTATATTCTCTACTTGCAAGATCAGCTGTGAAAACTGTGATAACAACAAAAGGCAATAGAATACCAGGAAAAATGTGCATTTGAAGGGATGTTTCTATTTGGTTATGCAGAGTAATAAGGTTTAGGTAGTTCCGAACTTTGCTTGCATAAAAGTCAACTGTAACTCTTCTTGCCTAATAAAATGTAGGATAAAAAAGACTCTAAAACTATTACATCATCAATGTCAGAAGAAAGTGAAACATCTTTATTATTGAAGCTCTTTTGTCAAATCTCCTAGAAAAATTCGATTTGGGGAGGCAAGGCAAATCTAGTGGCTAAAATAAGAAAGCATGCAAATAATTTCACAGCTAAGAGCTAGAAGGCTGTTGTCCACTTCTTAAAAGATCACCATTTAAATACTGTATAAGACTTCCAAAAGTTTTATTTTTATTGATTTTCATAGAGAAAATAAACATATCTCCCAAAAATGTCTAGTCTGGCATAGTATTTAATGAAGTAAATAAGACTCTCTTGTGTGCAATTTCAGTAGAGACATGTTAACAGCTCTGGAGAGCAGAGATAACACGGTACCTTTAACAAGTATTGCCATGAGTTCTTACAGCTACAAGCAATTTAACTAAGAGAAACCAATGCTTTACATCTAGTCTGGCTCATAAGTAGAATCTAAACCTCATGTGATATCATCATTTATACAAATGAATCCATCTCAAGGTAGGTATGGTTGCAAAAGGAGTTGTGATACATTTTTTTAAGATACTGGGATTTAGAAGGTTGTGAAGAATATGGGTAAACATTAGTGTCATATCAAAATGCCTGTATTTCTTTGTTATACTTCCCTAAGATAAAGTTCACACTTTGTTCCCTTAACAAAAGTCATTGAAAATTTGTGTGGAAAAATTATGTAACTTTGAAGAATGATGCTATTTTGAAGCCAGCCCAGGACACTCCAGGGCTCTTAGAAATCCTTTATGATGTGCAGTTGGCAGACTGATTCACCCTCCATTAGAGGGAGTGGATAATGAAGAAATCCCCACTTTTATCAAAATGTTACATCTTCTCTATCTCTGACGTCATCTGCAAATTCTTGGGTGTCATTGACGCTAATAAGCATGATTTCTTGTGAACATATTACACCTGTCTGTTCCATTTCTTTCAGAGTCCTCATAGTCTCACAAATTTTTCCTTTTCTCTTTATTTTTAACCAAGGTTATTTTATTTTGCAAAAAAAAAAAAATTGTTGACACTTCTTAAAAACAGAATGCTAGGCTATAACCACACAGTTTCTCATCCAGTAGGTCTAAGGTAGAGCTGGACAATTTTCATTTCTAAAAACTTCCAACAAGGTACTGATGTGGCTATTTTGGAGAATACTTTGAGAATTAGAGCTCTAAGAGAAAGAGATGACCTTCTTCCTGCCCAAGTTTACTTTTACCACCAGATCTAAACTGCAACCCATTTTATCTAACTTCAATCATTTCCTCTTATTTGTATTCAGTTTATCCCTTGCAATATAATCATATTTAAATCATTCCTATTTTGAAAATTTACTACAATCCTGTGTTTATTGAGTGAGTAGCTATAATTTCTTCTTTCCCATAGAAAACGAAAGTGTATTTATCTTTCAGTATTCCTTTTTAAAACTTCTTTATTTTTGTTTAATGTTTTCACTCTATTATTTAAGAATCATATCTCAATCCATACTACTCTTCATAGATTTGACAAGGACTTCTGTAGAGTAGAAAAAGTACTATCTTTTCTAAACCCTTCACAAAGTGTATGGCTAATACATGTACAAGAAAAGTCAAATTAACTTAGAAAGTATTCACTTTGGGTTAAAGGAAGTTTTGTATCTTCAGAAATGAGATCTCAAAGAAGGAAACCTTTGTATTAAAATGCTAAATTTGGTGAAGAGTGAACAGTTGATCAGAAGCATGATTGGACAGATTAACTGGGTGGGTGTGCTTCTGTAAGCTGTGGGTTCAGATTCGTCTCTGCTTCAGAGATAAGTTTTGCAGTAACTTATATGGCTTGTGAATCTGAAATCTGCCTCTGATCCTTATCCTGAGGTTCAGATCAGTCCTATCAAATTCTTTCTATACATAATCACCCTAAGTCCCTAGGAATTCAAAGTTTATGACAATGTAAGAAGATGGTAATTTTATCTTATATATCAGTCATTTGGTATTTTAAAATATGCATTAAACACAACTTTACCTAACCTGCTGTACAATTTCTTTTTTGCTTGTTTGTTTTTATTAAACCATAACTGCGTACACTGATGCATTTATGGGGTTCAGTGATGTGTTTATGGGGTTAAGTGTAAGCATTTTCACAATGTGAAATGTTTACCTTGAACTGATTAACACATCCATCACAATTGTACTCTTTTCTTAATCGTTTTGAAATGTACCACTGCATCATGCACATTAGGTGAGGTCCCCCGAAAACCCCCCATCCTCCCATGTTCCCCCTCTCCTCCCCTCTCTCTCCTCTTCCCTTCTACTTTCTGCACTAATGTTATGTTTTACCGTTCATATGAATGCATAGGTGATTATATATTTATTTCATAGTAGTGTTGACTACATTGGATAATTTTCTTTCTACCCTTGAGACACTTTACTAAGAATATGTTCTGAAGTTTCTGTTCTCTTGGCCATGTAGCTTCTGAACAGCTAATAGCACAGTAAATAAAGCAAGCAGACAACCTTCAGAATGGGAGAAGATTTTTGCAGGTTATACTTCCAACAAAGGTCTGATAACTAGAATCCACAGAGAACTCAACCTAATCAATAATAATAATAAAAAATAACCCCTGTGATACAATTTAAAAATCTAGGACTAAATCTTCTCTCTCAAACATGTAATCAATAAACAAAGCTTCAAATGCTACTTAAATTTTTGTAACAGTTTGGCATCTACCTTCAGTTTCCTCCAGATAAGAATGCTATATTGCTACCAGCACAATCTAAAGATTGTTTTTTACTAGCCACATTAAATATTTTCTAGAAGTTCTCCCATGTACTATGATTCAAAGTGTCTAGTTTCATGTCTAAATTTAATACATGTCTCTTCTCCATTTTGAGCTTATATCCTAGCCTGTTAAATTAATTTAAATTCCCTAAAGACAAAGGTATTACTTTTTTTTCTTCATGGTATTGATGCTAATTGGCATTTCTTAGATTCTTTTGGAAGCTACATTGACAGTTCCTTTGTAAAACATTCTTTAGATTTTTTTTTTTTAATATTGTCATACCATTTGGTAATTTTTAAAGTTGGATTATTCTCCTGGATTTATTATATTTCTTTTCTTTCTTTCTTTTTTTTTTTTTTTTTTTGCAGTTTTTGGCCAGGGCTGGGTTTGAACCCACCACCTCTGGCATATGGGGCCAGTGCCCTACTCCTTTGAGCCACAGGCATTGCCCTATTATATTTCTTTATGTCAAAAATTTTGACTTTCATGCTTTATAAAGTCAGAGTCTAGTAGAAGGCCTTATACCTAATGTTTGCTTAATAGATTTTTATTGAAATGAACTTAGATTAAATAAGATATAATATGGGACTGTTGAAAATAAAGGAGACAGGCTACTCCCTATAGTATCCAAGAGAAATCAATACACCTACAACATAGAGGCTTGATGAAAATGTCCATAGCAATTTTATTCATAATAACTCAAAATTAGAAATAACCAAAGTGCTTACCAACTCATGAGTCAATGAAAAATAGGTGGTATGTCCATATGATGCAACGCTATTCAACAATAGAGAGGAATGAACGATTGATACACATAACAACATAGAAACGTGTTTAAAAAAGTGATAATGATCTAAAGAAACCATAACAGCAATAGAAGAATACATATGGCATGATACCATTAAATTCTAGACTATAACTGATAGTAATCTAAAGAAATTATAATAGCAATAGAAGAATACATACAGTATGATACCATCTAAATTAAATTCTAGACTACACCTGATAACATAACATAACCCTCTAGGAATAGCTATAGACACAAACAATAGACAATTTTTCCAGCTTGGGGCCAAGGCTGGAAGGGAGAGATTGGCTATAAAAGAAATTTGTCATTGTGATAGAAATGTTTTGTGTGTTAATTGTGTTGGCAATTGCATAGGTGTCTCCATCTGTCAAACTCACCAAATTTTACATATAAATTGATGCAGTTTATTGTGTATAAATAACTTAACATTTATTTAAAATAATTAGATTTTGTTTATGATTCCTGTATGAACCTAGTCTTAGATAAACTATTTCTAGTTCAAATTCCATTAGGAAAAAGCAAGAATCATACAGATGTGAAGACATATGTGAGAGGAAATTTTATAAAATGATAAGAATTGTGTTAAACTGGAGTTTGCATTCTACACTTAAGATCTATTAAATTTAAATACTGTATTATTAAATATTGCTCTAACCAGAGAAAGCAAATGTCCTTAACAGTCAGTCTATGGGCATTGGTTACCAACACTTCCACTAGATAAAATAATACTTTTTCCATGATAAAGCTGAAAAGAAAAATAAAGGAGAAAGAAAATTAAGTTAATTTATCACAACAAGATAAAAGGTAAATTTTACCTTTTGGAAATTCTTCCAATAAAACAATTCCTCTATAAATTGACTTGGTGAAATTAATGGTAAGTCCAAAAATACAAACTATTCTCTTGTGAGAAATTTCCAACCCATGTTAGGTGAATTAATTATTGCAGTATATAAACTAAATTTTATAGGATTTTTTTGTGTGTATGTTCATGCATGTGTGAAAGAGAGAGACAGAAAGAATATATATTTTTAGGGGACCAAGGACACATAAAATGTAAAGAGACTTTTGCAAAAATCTTTAAAGTTGAAAAAACTCAATTTATCTGGTGAAATTTGAAGAGACTTGGATCCTTCCCGAGTTAAGCAGTTGAAGTAAACATCATTGTCAACCTTATCTAGCATTTCTCAGGAAGTCTAAACCTGCTTACTTAATCTGAATGTCCTCAAAAAAGAGGGAAGAGTCCTGGGTAAATGGCCATTTTGCCATGAAGTACATGTCATCAGTTCAGGACTACTTGACTAGGTCATCAAGATGTGGACAAAAACATAAGTTCAGATTTTCAAGCTCTAGTCAGAGTTAGTGGCAGCAGAACACATACTATGGATCAGAATCCAAGAAAGAACAAAGTAAATCCCTTGAAAAGTAGACAATCATGAAGGTTTGATATGCATGCACTCTCTTTTGGGAGTCTGTTTTCAGCTATGGATCAGCGAAGTCTTGACTACACCTCAGAATCACATGGAGATTTACTGAAAGATGAATATGTCATAGAACCACCTCAGAACTGCTAAGTCTAAATTTTCTCAGGTCAGATTCAGGTCTCTTCAGATTTTGTTTTTAAAAATCCCTCATGTGGTTCTGATGTCCCAACATGTTTGAAAAGCTCTAGATAAGTCACCTTTCACCCAGGCTGTATGTTTCATCACCACTAATTCTTGGACATTCATTTCTGCCATACCTTGAGGTGGGTCAACATTGCAACTATGCATTCAATTCTTTATTTTTCTATGTATTAAATTCTTAATTTTATGTAAGTTTAAGAAAGGATTATGCTAAAAAAAAGTTATATGAAGTAAATTAATACAAAATGTCACTCCCAATATTTTTAGGCCAAATGCCTAATAATCCCACCTATCTATACACAGCCAAGAAACCAGGAATTATTATTAACCTTGTATCCTTCTCCACTCCTTCTGCAATTATTTCAGCTGAAGCCTCATTACTTCTCACCAGGACGATTGTTTTAGTTACTTAATTGATGCTCCTGTCTCCATTTTCTTACTTTTCTAAACCATCCTACACATTCCTGTCAAATAAATTTCCCTAAATAACAATTCTATTCTAGACATAGTCTTGTTTAAAATCTTTACCTACTAATTGAAGTGCAAATGTTATTCAAAGCTTCTAAGACCAAGTCTAAATCTATATTTTCAGTTTATTAGTCCTCTACTCATATTCATATAATATTCCACAGCCAAGTTAAATGTTCCTAAAAACAAACTCATGATTTTCTGATTCTGGGCCCTGAAAAATGCTGTTATCCTTCTCAGAATATCTTTTTCTCCACCAAAGTAACTATCTCCCCAACAAAAACAGTGTTTAGTCTTACTACATTATTCTTTCCTTGTTCAAATGATTAGTCTTTCAAGAATGTAATTTCTCAAGAACCTAATATTCTCTTTGTGACCTATCACTCATTGATACCATGCCAACAACTAACATGAAATTTTATCCTGCCCTTGCAGTGAAATGCAGTCTAGAATAAAATTCACAAAGAGAAAATTTCCATGCCAAAGAAAACTGCATTATATTAAAAAAAAGTACTAAATTTGAGAATATATGAGCAAAGCCAACTACCAACAACAAAAATCAAGAGAACTATTTTAATGTGGTCTAAATATGTTAATATACTTTCATATGTAATAATATCTATATTTGGAATGCTAACTTTATTTTTTTATTTTTTATTAAATCACAGCTGTGTACATTAATGCAGTCATGGGGTACAATGTGCTGGTTTTATATACAATTTAAATATTTTCATCAAACTAGTTAGCACTGTCTTTATGGCATTTTCTTAGTTATTGTGTTAAGAAATTTATACTCTACATTTAGTAAATTTCACATGTACCCTTATAAGATGCACCATAGGTGTGGTGTCACCAACTACCCTTTTCCACCCATCGTCCCCCCCTTTCCCCTTTCCCCATATTCTTGAGCTATAATTGGGTTATAGCTTCCATATGAAAGCTGTAAATTAGTTTTGTAGTAGGGCTACTCAGCCCTACTACAAAAGTATCCAAACCTTTGGATACTTTTTCTTCCAAGGATCCTGTACTCAACTAAACTGAGTTTCATTTATGATGGAGAAGTAATTCCATGGACAAGTATCCTGAAGGGATGGTCAGCTATATTCCAGGCAAATGGAAAGCAGAAAAAAGCAGGTGTTGCAATTTTATTCGCAGATACAATAGGCTTTAAACCAACAAAAATAAGGAAGAATAAGAATGGTCACTTCATATTTGTTAAGGGTAACTTAAAATGATGAGATTTCAATTATTAATATTTATGCACCCAACCAGAATACACCTCAATTTATAAGAGACACTCTAACAGGCATGAGCAACTTGATTTCCTCTAGCTCCATGATAGTCAGAGATTTTAACACTCCTTTGGTAGTGTTGGATGGATCATCCAATAAGAAGCTAAGCAAAGAAAAATTAGAGTTAAACTTAACCATTCAACATTTGGATTTAACAGACATCTACAGAACATTTAATTCCAACAAAACTGAATAAACATTCTTCTTATCAGCCCATGAAACATACTCCAAAATTGATCACATCTTAGGTCACAAGCCTAACCTCAGCAATTTTAAAGGAATAGAAATTATTCCTTGCATCTTCTTGGACCATCATGGAATAAAAGTTGAACTCAATAACAACAGGAATCTGCATACTCATACAAAAATATGGAAGCTAAATAACCTTATGCTGAATGATAGCTGGGAAAGAAACAAGATTAAGAAGGAAATTACCAAATTTTTGGAACTAAACAATAATGAAAACACAAATTTTCAGAACCTCTGGGATACGTAAAGGCAGTCCTATGAGGGAAATTTACAATACTGCAAGCCTTTCTCACGAGAACAAAAAGAGGAAGTTAATAACTTAATGGGACATCTAAAGCAACTGGAAAAGGAAGAATATTCCAATCTCAAACCCAGCAGAAGAAAAGAAATAACCAAAATTAGAGCAGAATTAAATGAAATTGAAAACAAAATGATTATGCAACAGGTAAATAAATCAAAAAGTTTATTTTTTGAAAAGATCAATAAAATAGATAAACCTTTGGCTAACCTAACCAGGGAAAAAAAAAGAGTAAAATCTATAATTTTATCAATCAGAAATAATAAAGATGAAATAACAACAGACTCCTCAGAAATTAAAAAAAATCCTTAACAACTATTATAAGGAACTTTATTCTCAGAAATACTAAAATCTGAAGAAAATTGATCAATACTGGGAAGCACATCACCTTCCAAGATGTAGCCCAAATCAAGTGGAAATGTTGAACAGGTCTATATCAAGTTCAAAAATAGCATCAACTAAACCAAATTTATCTAAAAAAAAAAAAAAAAAAAAAAAAAGCCTGGGACAAGATGGCTTCATGTCAGAATTCTACCAAACCTTTAAAGAGGAACTAGTACCTATATTACTCATTCTTTTCCAAAATATAGAAAAAGAAGGAATACTACCCAATACATTCTATGAAGCAAACATCACCTTGATCCTCAAACCAGGAAAACACTCAACAAGAAAATAAAATTATAGACCAATATCACTAATGAATATTGATACAAAAACATTCAAGATCCTAACAAACAGAATCCAGCAACACATCTAACAAATTATACGCCATGACCAAGTGGGTTTTAACCCAGGGTCTCAAGGCTGGTTTAATATACATAAATCTATAAATATAATTCAGCACATAAACAAATTAAAAAACAAAGACCATATGATTCTCTCAATTGATGCAGTAAAAACTTTTGATAATATCCAGCATTCTTTCATAATCAGAACACTTAAGAAAATTGGTTTAGAAAGGACATTTCTTAAACTGTTAGAGGCCATCTACAGCAAACCCACAGCCAATATTGTATTGAATGGAGTTAAATGGAAATCATTTCTACTCAGATCAGGAGCCAGTCTAGATTGCCCATTGTCTCCACTACTCTTTAACATTTTAATGGAAGCTTTAGCCATCACAATTAGGGAAGAAAAGGCAATCAAGGGTATCCATATAGAGTCGGAAGAGATCAAACTTTCACTCTTTGCAGATGATATGATTGTATATCTGGAAAACACCAGAGATTCTACTACAAAACACTTAGTGATCAAGGAATACAGCAGCGTCTCAGGCTACAAAATCAACACCCATAAATCTGTAGCCTTTATATATACCAACAATAGTCTAGCTGGAAAAAAAAAAAAAGTCATGGAGTGCTAACTTAAAAACTGAATAAATACTATTTTCTCATATTGTTTAATTGTTTCATAAAATGAGGACTAATAACCTAAAGTTATTTAAAGGCAATTAAAGTCTGGTAAAATGCAGGGGAAAGAATCAAATGAATTGAAAAAATAGGGAACTTTTTATGTGTATGTGTGTAACATATACCCATCCTCAAAAACATCTTTTCAAAGCACTTTGGAATACTTTTTTTCAATTAATATTCTTATTGATAGGTTTGTGACAAAAATGTCAGTATCTTAAATTAGTCTTTACTGATGAGTATCTCTTGAATGGAATCTGAGGTTGTTGTGAGCTATGGTTACACCACAGCACTGTACCCAGGGTGACAAAATGAAACTCTGCCTCAAAAAAAAAAAAAAAAAAAAAAAAAGGAGAGCATTGAATTTATACTCAATTCTTTATATGGGGTTTTTGGGTTTAGTGAGAATAAAAAAAAAAAAATACATAGGTGTAGAGGGTAGCAGCAGGATTAATATCAGTACAGATTATCCTTTGGCATAAGTCAGCTGTTGAATCTCAATTTGGTGGTCAGGACCTTAATGATCTTACTGTTTCAAGGATGCCACTCTTTGTTAAAGGGATCACCTTTTTTCTGAAAAGCAGTAAGTATCAGGTACACTAAACACAATGTTAATCTACATGTGTACCAGAAAATGAAGGACTGATTCTATAGAAAGGGAAGATTCTATTATCTCCATGAAGTTTTTGGATGTGAGGTGCTGTGTTAATGTAAAGACTGTCTTTCATGAAGGCTGTGAAGACTGACAATGTTATTCCAACAGTAAAATAGTTGCACAATGCCTGATATGTTCTTTTGAGTCAATATGTATACTTCTTTGCTTTAGCAATGAAGGTAAAACAAATTACACAGTTCTGAGTGAAGATCAGAACATGTTATGGCTATTAACTGGCCGAGCTTGCAGAACAATTATCTCTGTTATTCTACTATGGGGACCCTGGAAGCCCAAATTACTTGAAGAGGTTGGTTGGTGGGTCCTCAGAATGCTTTGTGAATTCTCTTGCCACACCTGAATAAGAGAATCACAACAGAAACCAATAGCTATTCTCTTCAGAAAAACCATTCTTGCATTAGGCTTTGGAGGGAACTAAAGCCATCTGTACCTTTGATCTGATTCATCAATATCAAGATTCCCCAAATGTCCCATAATTTCAAGTACAGACAATCTGTAGGAATTTGCCTCAGATTTTTCACTTACATCCTTACCAGGTCCTGCCACAAGCTCATACTGCTCCTTTCAAATGGTGCTCCCTATGAAGACAGAGTGGAAGGGAAAAGATCTAAACCTGTTAAGAAATCCTTCTGCCCTAGGCTGTACTTGCTGAGAGTAAGCTGCTGTGACCTCATAGAAATAGTCCAGGATGTCTCCCCCAGAAAATAAAACAAACACTAATGTAACAGGATTTAAGGAATCTATGGGGTATGAAAAAGATAATTTATTTGCTCTCAATGTTGAGATTTCTCTTTCAAGCAACAGAATTCAATTGCATTTCCTACTGTATGTGTCAACTTTTATCTGTTTGTTTCAGTGGTGTTTAATTCTCATTCAGAATGAGCAAATTCTCTTGGGAGAAGATGCAATACTGAGCTACTGTAAAGATGAAAGTTTTTATTTTCTTTTGTATATTTTTCTGTACTGTTTAAATTTCTGGTCATGTGAAGTCATTTCTTTACATCAATAGCAGTTGCATGAATGATGATTTAAAAGCCATTTAAAATTATTATTTATAATTCTCTGTACTAAAAATGCTTAGTGTCGTTAAAAATAAAAACAACATTGTAGATAGAACTGTAAAAATAAAATGCAAGCGAGGGGAAGAGAATGTAGGAGTTACATATTAAATGAATCAAGATAGACAGGTATATTATATAAGCTTTAAAACTTAGGACTAATACTAAAAATAATAACATAATAAAAAAGGAGGGTAATGGGATGTGGTGAAGAAGTATCTGAAATTGAGGTAAAAGTACATAATTTTAGTTATTAGAAAAGCACATTATGATCTTTAAAAAAATGAAGCACATAAAATTGTTGCATCCTAGAACAAGAATTTTCAACCTGGGAGGAAATTTTGCCCTCCAGGGGACCTTGGCAATGTCTGGAGACATTTTTGATCATCATATTTTGAAAGGGAAGATTAATGCTACTAGGATCTATTGAGTATGGGCAGAAGATCCTACAAAAAATTCTATGAGATACAAAACAACCCCACCCAACAAGAATTAACTAGCTCAAAATGTCAGTAGTGCCAGGTTTGAGGAATCCTATGATAGAGGGCATCGTTGGGGTAGATGGGAAAGAACACAGGGCAAGCTTCATTTTATACCCACTTGAAATGTGAGAATTTTTCACATTATTTTCCTCTATTACTTTTTCTTTTGTTATTATATCCAAGAGAAAATTATGAAAACAAACACACTCAGATCTAGGTAGATAGATGAAATTTTTATTGGAAGAATCCAAGATAATAGTTAAATAAATACATACACAAGGAGACTAAAAATCAAGTTGGCCTCAGATCATCCTTTAACGATCTTCCAGTTATCCCTCATGGTACTAAATCCTAGAAGATAAGCTCTCTAGATTAACTGCCTTTTAAGGAGGAAAAGTTAAATTGTAAGAATTCACTTTCAATACCAGTAGTTTATATATATATACATGCAGAATTAGGTTTTTGATTTCACTGTTTTGCTTTTGTGTCTGGATGTAAAAATGTAAAATTAAAGATACACATATACATATAAATACATATATACAGAGGCTACCAAAAATGTATACCCATCTTAAGGGATGTTATTTATGTATTACTTTTCAAAGTAGAATTGAAGGTACCACTATCAGTCAAGTGGGCCTAGACCTGCTACCCACATCCATTTTACCCACAAGTCCTACACTTTGAGGAATAATAAATTTGACTTCCAAAAAGAATGCTTAATTTTTATTTATATTTTGGCACCCCCAGGATATATATTGATATTTACTGTAGTGACTCTAAATAATTATTGTACATATTACATGAAATAAATTTAACAAATAAAAATTGTTATAATGTATACTTATTTCTAACAAAAACAACGTATAGCATCTTAGTGAATAAATAATAGAAAAGTTATTATAAAGGTCTCAGGTTTTTAACTGAACTTAAACATCATTGACATTTGACATATTGGAAAAATAAAGGTACTTTGTATTGTGTGAATCAGAAAGGAACTCGGTCCATCAAAATGAAAAACTAATTACAAATATGTTTATAGCTATATAAAGTATATTATATAAATAATAATCATTAAAATCTAAAAAGAAGTGTGGAAACATGAATGTCAAAGTGTAACATGTCTTTTCTTTTCAATTCACAATTTCTTTCACACCCTGTAAGCTGAGGACAATGAGAAAGTGTAACCCATTCATTCTAAAGAGAGGTGACAGACACATCCCCTGTATCTCTATTCAAAAGTGACAAAATGTGGCCTGTGTCAGTCAATCCCGTTCTGTATTTGCGGAAGATTGTTTAGTAGGTACCGTCTGTCCTTTGAGGAGGAATCAGAGAAGTAGAGTGACCCGCATCTTCTTCTTCTTTTTTTTTTTTTTTTTTTGCAGTTTTTGGCTGGGGCTGGGTTCGAACCCACCACCTCCGGTATGTGCGCCGGCCCCACTCTTTTGAGCCACAGGCGCTGTCCCCACCGGCATCTTCTTATCCCGTGTTCTCTGCAGTGCTTCGTCCACTCTGCGGACCCGGAAGCAGGTATCAAGGACCTGCTTATACATTTTGGAAACCTGGTTCCCTTTTCTGGCTGACATTGGCAGGGTTGTGGAATATCATAGACTCATCAAATATCTCACCAGAAGTGAAAATGGTTCTTGAGAAAGAAGAAAATGTGTTCCTGGACTTTTGGGGGGGTTGGCAGACAAAGACAGAAACGGGTGCTTCCTTCTTGTCAGGGGAAACTTGAGTGTGAGACATCAGAAGTGACCCACCAAAGTAGGGACAGACCAGGGCGGCCACGGGAGAAGCATTGACAGCATGTGGCATGGCGGCCTTATACCTGAGTATTCTCCTGGACACTGAAATAAGCGGAGACATAGCTGGGCTAAAATATCTTCTGATTGGGTAAAGAGACCCTCGAAGAGAATCATTACAATCATGAAGTACATAGCCCTGGACCAAAAAAAAAGTGTAGGATGAGTTCTGGGAATGTCTGGGTTCTCAAATGCATGGAAATGGCAGTAAAGTGTACAGCATGAGGGCACCTGTCAAGACAGTGAATGGTCATATATCAAAAAGAAGCACACACAGTGCCAGTTAAATACAATCATGTCACTCACGTTTTTCTTACTCCCTTTCTGTCAGATGTGTTCCTGGAAGAGCCCAAATTTGAAAGAAAAGACTATGATGTCAAACGGAACCACAGCCTGCTCTCCACTGAAAACTCTCAGGCTGTTGAGCAGGTTTGAGTGAAGAAAAGTAGAGCGTATTTGTATGAAATATATGAAGTTAGAGCGCAGACCAGGCCAAAATATTTAAGTCCAGAAGGAAAAAAAGAAAGAACCAAAAACCTTAAAAATGTTTAAAAATGACTGGGACACTAGGATAAGAGAAAAATCAGGCTGCAAACTTTTTTTTTGGTTTGTTTTCTAGTATACCAGTGTGTGTGCATACAAATGAACTTGGAATGGTAGTTACATTAAAATTTCCACTGACACCACAGATACAGCAGGGAAATTTTTCTAAAATGAAACTTCAGGCAGATACAGCCCTATTAAAAGTGAGAAGTCCAATTTCACCCCCAGAAAAACATTTTCTTATAAATCCTCACCAGTAAGACCCTCAGTGTTCATCAACAATAGGACAGAAGCCAGGGGGGACCAACAACAATTGCCTTTTATTCCTGAAAGCTGGCAGAAGGGCTCCCTGGGAAAACGGTTGACTAACACTATAAAAGCACTGTCAGGGGAATGGGTCAGCGTTCAACTCCCATCAGATCTAGAGAGGACAATGCTGTCTTGCCACAAATCTGCTCAAATAGGAAATTTCCACGCCTGCTCTTCCTACCTTGTTTTTATGTACCAACCCTGGAGACAGGGAAGTACTGCCTGCTGCAAGGGAAAGAGGTTCTTAACTTAGAAAAAAGGTTATTCATCCCTATCGCCCCTTTCCTAGACGAATGTTTCTCACCTGCAGAGTGCAGATTCAAATACTGTATTAAGAGTATCTTTAACACTTGATAAAAAGTAACCTCTAGATAAAAGAAGAGTAGTATGAAAATAATACCATGTGTAGATTACAGGGTATGAACTATACTGGTTCCAAACACTAAAATTGAATGTTTTGTTTTGTTTACTTTTTTTCTGTGTGTGTGTGTGTGTGTGAGGGAGAGAGAAAGAGGGAGAGAGATAGATTAGTGTCCTTGTTTTTATAAAATTTTAATAGCCTCTTAAGAAAAAAAATATGGATGTATGTGAGGGGGGAATATCTGTTGAGATAATTGATTCATTCTTTTAGTTATAAGACAGGGAACAGTCTATGACTCACTGGCTAAATCTTGCCCACCACCCATTTGTATAAATAAAGTTTTACTGGGACAACAATATGCTCTTTCATTTATGCATGATCTGAAGCTGTTTTAAAAGCTCAAAGGCAGAAACGAATAGTTGCGACAATGTCTCGTTGACACATATCCTTATGAAGATCCTAAATTATTTACTATCTGTTCATTTACGGGAAAATTTATTGTTCTTCTTGCTACGAGAGATTAAAAGCAATGAGAGATTTTAGTCTAACACTGTGAGCTGAATCATGTGCATATAATTTCACTCCCTCTAAACCTTCACTGAAGTGATTAAGGAAAACAGGATTAAAAAGAAAGAGAATCATAAAGTTAGGGAGGCAGGGAGGATAGAGGAGCATCAATAAAATATTGGAAGCTGGAAAACAGATGGTCAAGTGATAATGAAATTAACACAACACAGAGTCCTGGATTCTGAGAGGGAAACAGAAAAGTGGAGAAAATGAGAAGTGTTTTTGAATCTAGACATCCTGCAAAGTCTCGGAAAATGGCATCAACCGAAACAGGGTGAGGGGAGATGGTAATGGTGATAATGCTTGACTGGAACAAATGATGGGATACTAAAGATGCATGATCCTAATAAAAGTCTGGTGCCTCTCTGCAGGCAACAGAGGGAAAACCATTGCAATCTGCAAAGTCAGTGTATTTAAAAAAATTTTTTTGTATCTTTTAAAAGCTGTACAAACAATTACTATTGAGGTTGTTTGGGGAGAAAAATTAAGTATGTGAGGAAAGGGTGTGTTGGTGCTGGTTTTAGCCTTGTACCTTTTGCATTGTTTTATCTATCGTGAATCAGATTCTCATTAATGATACAAAAGACACCTTTAAAAAGATTTTGTTCTTTGAAATAATACATATTCTCGCAGCATTTTTCAGAGACCTAAACCCAAACTTGAATTTCTTTGGCAAGGCTGAAATCCCAACTTGCCAGCTTTGCAGCAGACCACTGATGTTCCTTCCCTTCCTGTCCCTCTTCCTCAAATATCCGCCATGCTAAACTCTGCCCCCAAAATGGTTCAGTGAGAGAGAAGTAAGCGAGGCTGGCTCTGGGAAATGAAAGAATGAAACTTAACTGGAGATGGTGAATTTCCTTCCTATAACTAGAAATTGTAATTAGTTCCAAATTTCTCTGTAAATAGCAGTGCTTCTCTGTCCAACACTGTCCCCGTGGTTGGTAACTAGGGAGACAGGTGGAAGATGGTGAGTGAATGTTGAGTGCTTGAGGATACCAGTACAGGTGTTCATGTGTGTCCCAGATTCTGGTCATAAGTGGTAACCTCAATGCTCTCGGAGCTCACTGGAAGTTCAGGATCAACCACACTCTGTTCTTTCTTTGAGGTATTCTCTAAATGCATAAGTGGAAACAAGGAGCTTTGTGTTTTGTGCTCTGGAAAGGTAATATTTTACTTCTTACATCTGAATATTATATGGCAATCTAAATCTTTCAATTAATCCTATATATGTGTACACATGCACAGATGCATGACAAATTCCATAAAGGAAAAGTTATGTGTTTCAGAGCAAAAGTAATGAATTCTAATAGAATCTGCAAATTCAGAGAAGGGTTTCCTGAATATGGCCTTGGAATTGATATTTTGAAGGTGAGTTGGAATGATATGTGGGAAGAAAGATCAGAGCAGGTGGAATCATTTCATATACAATAAACAACATGCAAATTCCTTAAGAGAGAAGACAACATGGAAGTTGGGAATCCTCACAGAAGACCCATATACTTTCAGTAAGATGGGCAAGAGGGGAAATAATGACCTTATGCTGGACAAGAAGCCAGTAGCTATAGTGAAAACCCTCAGGTAATGTGAAGAATTCCCCCTCTCTACTGAAAGCAGAAGAAACCATTGAAAGTTTTGAAAAGTTGAATAACATGATTCAGATAATTTTTTAAAAGGATCTGCTGAGGTAACTGAGAATGGATTGCACAAGACAGCCGTGCAGAGTGGACATCATTGAAGAGAACACTTTTGCAGATCAAGTGAGAGACTGTGATAATGCAGACTATGGCGGGTAGAGGCTGTATCGAAGTTGAGGTATTAAAGACATATTAAATAGGCAAAAACTATGTACATGTATGTTTGTGTATATACATGTTTGTATATACACTCTACTGTATTAAAAAAAAATAAAATGAGAAACAACTGTGTCACAAATTTTCTTATAATACAGGTTAACAAGACCCAAGACACCATATTGTAAGGAGCTGGGAAAGGCCTGTCTACAGAGTAAGAAGCCTGAAGGATTATAAAACATCAGTCCCATGAAAAGTTCAGGCAACTCGGTTCTAGACCAGAAGGGATGAACAACATACATTTTCAACATGTTGTTGAAAATTATTTATTCAATTTTCACTAAATAAAAATGACAACATGAAATTTAAGGGAGTTTATAATCTTAGAAGAAGAAAAGCTATGAGAGAGGAGAATTACAGGAAATGCTATAAATGGTGGATGAAGCTTGTAGGCTCAAACATACTACTTTTGTTTAGGGTGGGACATAATTGAAAATAATAAATAACCAATTATAGAAAAATGTTTGAATATAAGACATTTTTGCTAGTGAATTAATATTACGGGGATAGCTGGAAGAATAAATATTGCACAAGCATAAAATATATTATTGGATATTCACAAGGAAAGTATGTTTTTGTATCAATACAAATATATGAATTATTATGATTGATAAATCATTAGGGATGATCATATTCTTCATTGTATTTTTATAATATTTTGTATTTTTAAGAGTGTGTTATGCTAAATTTGCATTTTTTTCTAGAAGTTAAAATAAATACAAAAGAAGTTGAAAATTCCCTCCCAATTTTAGAAAGCTTTCTAAACATGACAGTTGAAATGGAAGTAGTTTTCTCTAGGAGATAACTTCAGTTACTGTTATGGTTTGTGTCTTTCCCTAATATGTTGATATTCTAAAGCCCAGAGCCTCAGAATATGTCCTTGTTGGGAAACAGGGTTTCTGCACATGCAATTACTTAAGATAAGGTCATAAGGGAGTGGGATGAGCCCTAAATTTAATATGAAAAATGTCCTTATGGAAAAAAGAAAAAAAAAAAAAAGAAAAAAAAAGAAGAAGAGAGACACAGAAGAAAGATGATATGCAGAGTTACAAAATGGAAGGAGGTTATATAAGACTGAAGTTGAGTTTGGAGTGATGCACCTACCCGCTAGGGCCCACTAAAGACGGACTCTCACCACCAGAAACAAGAAGAGGCTAGAAGTCTACTCAAAGTTTCAGAAGGCACATGGTGGTCCTGACACTGGATTGTGGATTTCTAGTGTAAAAAACCACTAAAAAAGAAATTTCTCTTTCTCTTTTTTTTTTTTGTTTAATTTTTAAGAGACCATTGTTTGTGGTATTTTTTAAAAAGCAGTCTTAGAAAACATAGATAGTTACATGGAAAATTAGCTTAGACTACCAAGTTTGCTAACCAAAAAAGATTACTTAAGTTAGGAGTCAGTTTTCTTGCTTGGGTAGCCCATTCAATTTGTGTCAATTTTTGAATGAACCAGAAAAAACAAGGTATTCCTTTATACATGAACATGTGAGTCTGTATGTGCTGTTTGGTGTTTGTGGGTCTACTATATGTGTTTTTTGTTTGTTTGTCTGTTTATTTGTTTGTGACAGAGTCTCACTATGTTGCCCTGGGTAGCATGCCATGGCTTCACAGCTCACAGCAACCTCAAACAGTTGGATTTAAGAGATTCTCTTGCCTCAGTCTTCCAAGTAGCTGGGACTACAGGTACCCACCACTACTCCCGGCTATTTTTTTTTTTTTTTTTTTTTTTTTTTTTTTGCAGTTGTCATTATTGTTTTGCAGTCCCCAGCCAGGTGTATGTGGCTGGCACCATAACCACTGAGCTACTAGAGTTTGTGCAGGAGGTGTCTGTGAAAAAATGGAGCAGAAGCAGGGATGAAAAACGGGGAGCCACGTGTCCTTTTCTGTTTTTCTGTTGAGATGTCATGAAAGTTTTTTTTATCTTCTATTTTCATGGAAAGATAGACTAGCAACATTTCAGGTATTTTTAAATCAAACTGACAATGCTGGTATGAGAACCATACTCTACACATCTGATTTATCGTCACCAAAAGCCTTGCTTTACAGGTCTTAGAAACATGGGCCAGTTTCAGGATTTACTGATCAAAACATAAAGAAATGCAATCATATTCAAGATGAGAACTGTCTCTGTGACAAATCAAATAGCCTCTATTTTATAAGCATTCAAAGACTTTCCACCAAAGTCTCAGATTATTTCCCTTATAAGTTTGAAGACAATTTAGCCAAGGAAAATGAATGCTTACAAGCTTCGCTGCTCTACTGCAATTAAATTTTTGCTGACAGTAGAGTGTGATCACTTCCTTTCCTCTTTGATAAACACCAAGTGGAGCAAACAGAATTACTTTCCTAAACCTCTTTGGTAAAATGATGATAATGGATCCAATCCCTTGATCAGGGTACTGCAATAAAATAAAGCTATATTTTTTCTCTTTCCATACATACACTTCCTCTGGCTTCCTGCCTCTAGTTTCTTTTCTTCTCTGTCACTTTCTTTTCTCTCAGAAATCACAATTTGTTGAGGAATCAGAAAGGTAAGTGCAACAGAAATTAAGAATTCCTTCTTTGTCTAACAAGCAAT
Organism: Loris lydekkerianus; assembly: GCA_963574355.1. Lineage (NCBI taxonomy): Eukaryota > Metazoa > Chordata > Mammalia > Primates > Lorisidae > Loris > Loris lydekkerianus. The sequence continues at coordinate 25,025 of CAUYPK010019562.1, forward strand.
TTGTCTGCTATCATTGGGCTGGGTTCGTCATATGTCTCTAATGACATCTTATACATTCGTGAACATTTTTTAAAATTTGTTTCCACTATTTTTATTTTTTAACTGCTACTATAAAAGTTATATTATTTATTTAATTGTTTATATTTATGTGTGTATACTGTTGAGTTCCTAATGCTAACTTTTTTGTCATTTATGTTAATTTCTGAATGCTAATTTTAATATTTTGTCCACTATTTATTAAGTTTTCCAGATACACAATAATTTTATCTGGGAAATCCAGTAGCTTTACATTTATATCCAGATATTACCTCCAGTTGCATTCTCTTGTTAATTGTTCCCTCTGATACTTTTGCAGTCCCAATCAGTAGTGTCTCCGTAATAAATCGGCCACAGGAAATGTTTCCTGGGGGCAAAACATCAAGCTGTATTATTGTTTGTCCACATTAGCTGTGATGAAATATGACCAGAAATTTGGCAGTAGCTAACAATTTTAATGGATGACCAGGGCACAAAAGGAATATATGATGAAAACCTGTGGGTGGAAATTATGTAGATGAATCTCAAAATGAGCAAAGTGCCAATACCTATTACCTGTGTGAATGCTCAGCCGAAGACATGCACTTCAGGGTGCAGGACACAGAGGGGTGTCAGGTGATTAATAAGATTTTCCCTGGATGTCTATCAGCCTCCTTTCTCAGTGACCCTGTACTTGCTCAACAGGGCCATATACTACATAGGGTAGGGATAGAAGCTGTGCTTAAACTCAAGAATACAGATTATTCCTATGTCTAGTTTGGCCATCAACAGTGGTAAATATCTCCCTTCCAACAGTAAAAACCAGTGCTGAGTCTTTTATATTATTCTCTTGGGGGCAGCAGCTATCCATCTGGTATCAGGCTGATTACATTGGAATTCTTCCATTATAGAGAGAGAATGATTTATTTTCACTGAAATAGACAAGTATTCAGGGAATGGATTTGGTTTTCCTGTCCAAAGTGTTGCTGGCAACATGGCCATCTGTTGACTCAGGGGATAACTTACATACTCTCTTACTATGCACCATAAAAATTGCTTTTGAAAAAAATAATGAATTTTATACCAAAAGATGGCCAGCATTGGACTTTTACTATGAATTCAACTTTCCTGATGAGACAACATAATGATATACATTACCAAAAATTACTTGTAGTATACAGAGACAAGGTAAAAAAAAATTCTATAGTTGTATTTTATAGTGTCTATTACATCCTTTGAGCCTACAGACAAAATATGTTGCTCTTATCCTTATTACCAAAATGTTCAGGTCTGGAAATCAAGAAATGCAAGTAAGACTAACTCCTTTGCATTTTATTTTTAGCCACTTTATTAAGGTAAAATTCTTATGTGAGAACATTTCATACTATATTATTTGATGATTTTCAATAAATGTATAAATCCATATATCTACTGCCACAATCCATACAGAAAATTCTTAATAAACTCAAAAAGGTTCTTGAGAAACCTTTGTGGTCATGTCTCTACCCAATCCTCGCTTGAGGAAACACGTATTTGTTTAGGTTACTAGAGTATAGTTTGATGTTCCTAGAATTTTATGTGATAGAAAAAGAGAGTATACACTCTACTTTTATTCAGCAGAACACAGTTTTATAAAATGTTTTTATAAAATAGCCATTGCTATTTTTTAGGATTAATATTCCATTTATTAAGGATAAACTATACAGTGTTATCAATTCTTCTATTTACAACCATTTGGTTTACTTACAGTTTGGGGCTATATTAAATAAAGCTATTGTGAATATTCATGTACAATGCTTTGTGCACACACGTTTTCATTTCCTTTGGATGAATTGATTATTTGTGAGCAACTGCCAAAATGTTTCCCAAGAAGGTTGTTTTTGAGACTTGTTGTTGCTCTTTATCTTCGCCAATACTTTTTTGAATTTTTATTTTTACATAGTGGAATATCCATGCATTGGTGTCTCAATTGAGTTTTAACTTGCATTTCTCTGATGACCCAAAGGCTGAATGTTTGGTTATATGATTATTGGCCTTTGATTATCTTATTTGGGGAAATATTTGTTCACAACTTTTATCAACTATCTAAATAAGTAATTTGTATTCTTGTCATTCAGTTGCAAGTATTCTTTCAATATTATTAATGTAAGTCCTTTATCAGTCATATGCATCACAAATATTTTCTCTTATTCTCTCACATCAATCATGTATTTGAAGAACAAAATAATAATTTTTATAAAGTTTAATTTATGTTGCTTTCTTTTATTTCTTTTTGCATGTTAAAATGAAGAATTATTTTTCTATCTCAATGTTACACATATTTTCTTCTTTGTGTGTGTGTGTGTGTGTGTGTGTGAGGAAAGAGAGAGTCTCACTTTATCGCCCTCAGTAGAGTACTGTGGCATCACAGCTCACAGCAACCTCCAACTCGCGGACTTAGGCGATTCTCTTGCCTCAGCCTCCCGAGTAGCTGGGACTACAGGTGCCCGCCACAACACCCGGCTATTTTTTTGTTGCAGTTTGGCCGGGGCCAGGTTTGAACCTGCCAACTTCAGTATATGAGGCTAGCACCCTAACCCACTGAGCCACAGGTGCCACCCTTTCTTCTATGTTTTTTATAAAACTTTTATGATTTTAGTTCACCCATTTGATCCATTTCTCATTTTATCTGTCTGTCTATCTATCTATCTATCTATCTATCTATCTATCTATCTATCTACCTACTGAGAAAGGTAAGTAGCAGAGTTCATTCTTCTTTCAAGTAACTATATTTCCATATTTTAGACACAATTTGCTGAGTTTATTTAAGTGTTTTTATACTGTTTTTGAAATTCTATTGACTATATGTATATGAGTCTTCTAATTTTGAACTATAGCTATATTATTTTCTGTCCTTTGAAGCAGTACAATTTTGTTTTTGGATGGTTATTTATATGACTACCATAACTTAGTGATACATGTGACATGTTTTTAAATGTGCTGTTTTATTCTGTTTTCTCATATTCTCATGAAGCTTTTAGAGAATATTCAAAAATAGAATTGGTCTTACTTTTTTTTCTTTTTACATAAAATTTATTGGGATTTAGATCATTACTGATATTTAAAAAATAATTTACAACTTTTTCTTCCTGATTTTTTTGTGCCCCAGAAAGGTTAAAGAGACTCAGAGATGGTTATCTGATCTTTGAATATTCAGTACATTTTTCATACAATGGTGAGACCATCTTGGGCTATTACTCATTCTTCAGGAAAGCACTGACATTTTCTTATGTGTCTTCTGCAGAAACAGTTTTATTTAGAATTTCAATTTCTGTATCACTTTGGAAAAATATGTATTTGTATAGAACTATCCATGGCATTTAATGTTATAAAATTTATCTCAAAGTAATATTAAATTAATAAAAATTAAGACTATACTTTCAGGGATATTGTCTATAGTTTGTTATACTCTTATTATTTCAATAAAGACTCTGCATTTGTGTCATACATTAGTTATGTAATTAGGCAACATCCTTTTAAAGCATACTATATTGTTGATTTTCTCACAATACTTTTATTCCATTCTGCTGTATTTTTTGTTTTACTAATTTTTGTTTACATACATACTGCTTTCTGCATTCTTTTTATTTAATTTTCTCATATTGTATTTTATTTTAAAATATAGTTTGTCTTTTTTATTAATGTATGTTTTTTATGTATAAACTTTCCTCAAACACTGCTTTAATTAAGGCCCGTATACATTTTCATCTAGAGAGGAAGCATAGTTTGTATTATTGTTATTGATTTTCATCAGTCTTACTGATTTTAAAAATTTCATAAGTATCTCTATGGACCATTTGCAGGATATGACTGTGGTTTGGTTCCCAATCTTGTCTCTGTGGCGATAAGAAATAATATTATTTTCTTTAGCAGTACACATAGAAGCTTTCATGTCATTAATTTAGAGCTTGAACTAGAAATTTGAAGCCCTGAGCCCATAATTTTCTTTGTCTACTTTCTTTAGAACAGTTATGGGTTATCAGCCAATTCCATTATACTCTTTGGTTATCAAATACAGAGTCACTCAGAACTTTGCCTTCTACAGACATTTGATTAGGAATAAGCAATGGTGACATTTTAAATATCTCTGTAATTACATCATGCTGTGGCTTACCAGTTCTGCCTTTACCACCAGGTGTAACTACACCAGAAAAACAATTTCGGAAATCCTACAACTAATTTAGAAAACTGATGCTTAAGATTCCATTTGAGAACAACTGCCAGTACCAAATACCAAAATCTGAATCAGTCAACTTTCTACAAAGAAATTATACTAGTGTGTGATGTAGATTAAGAGATTCAGTGTGAAGAATTAACTTGCATGATTGTGTGCATGGCAAGTCCAAAACTGGATGACAGGGCGTCTGTAAAGGCAGGGTGAAATTCCTAGGCACAAACTAAAGTTGCTACCCACAGTCAGAATACCATTTCTGGAAAGTCTTAAGTGTACTCTTAAAGGCTTGTCAGTGGTTTTAACTGGGTCAAATAAAATATATAGGATAATTTCCCCTACTTAAAGTCAATCACGGACTTCAATCACTTTAAGAAAACATTTTCACAGTGATACCTGTAATAGTGTTTTGTTGAATGACTGAGAGCTATAGCCAGGTAAAGCTGACACATAAAAATATACTATTCATGCAATACACCTCTTCTACTGTATTGTTTATGCTTTCTATACACTTATTGAATTTTGGCCTGATCTATCATTAGTTGAGAAAGGTATTTTATTAATTATCTATTGCTATCTAGCAGAATATCGCTGACTTGATGGCTTAAAATAACACAGATTCATGCCTCAGTTTCTGTGAGTCAGGAACCCAGTGACAGCTGAGCCGGGTCTTCCCCTGCAGTACCTATCATTAGGTTGCAATCAAGGGGTCATCAATGGATGGGATCGCTCATCTGAAGACTCAGCAGGGTGCGACTTTATGACCTAGTTTGTTTACATAGTTTTGGTTCCCTTTTGAGTACTTGGACTGAGGTCATCACTTTTAGATTGGTGGACTATCTTATTATCTTCAGTTTCTTGTCACATGGCTTTCCCCAAATGACAACTTTTAGAAAGCCAATAAGGCAAAATATATGCTACCAAGCAGAAGTCTTACGTAATCTAAGGGATAAGTGGCATTTTCCTAAATATTGAGGTATTCTGTTGATTTGAAGAAAATTATTTAAGAAGACAGAATTCTATTAGGCTATCAATACCAAGATATGAGCATTACTGGGTATCACCTTAGATAGTATGAACCGCAAGCATGTTTGTTCTTTTTATTCGTGTTCTGTCTAATTCTCTTTACATAACTTGCAATTTCCTTTTGGGAAACTCTTTTCTTATATATATTTTCATAATGAATTTTCTCAATATGTATACAACAGCCCCTTCCCTCTTTTATCTCAGAAGCAGTTCGTTTTCACCTGAATGAAATTATATCTATGTTAAGTAATTATTAAAACGTAGATTAACTTTAAAAATCTAGATACTCTAGAAATTAACAAATTTTGAATGCACACTTTGCCAAAACATTTATATTCAGAACTCTATATATTCTCAGCCACATGGTATTCACTTGTCTATCAGGAAGAAATAGCATTTTATACATTTTTCTAATGATGTTTTACCTCTAAGTTAAATAACTTTTATTGTTTTGTTTAGGAGTCTCTTGCGCATCTGAACTTTATGCTGTATACATCACTAAAATATTATTAAATTGTACAAATCACTAAGTGTAGAATCAATAATGTTCAAAGGAGGGAGTGATTATTAAGGACACAAATTTTCAAATATTAATTTGTAAGCAGATTTTTTTTCTTTGCTACATTATTTTAAGGAAAGAAAAAAAAAGACATGTTTTGGTTTTTTTTTTCCCTTAACTTTATGATCATTATAACTCTCTCCCACATCCAAAGGCCTACTTATCTGCTTGTTCTTCATCTTTTATAGTTCCTGTATTTCTGAACACTCCCACAGGAGGAGTTGGTGTAGTCACATTATATAATAACATATTCCAACTACACTCCGAATCCATCCCACATTTATAACATTGACATCTCTATTTTTTCTGGAAAGTTACTGACTGCTAATTCCCAATCTGTAACCTAATTGGTCATGGGGCACTCCACCATCCTCAATGTAGCAGCTCACATGTGTCTTCCTCAGACAGGTTGATCCACAGTTCTAATATCCCCGTTCTTCTTTTGTTGGCAGTATTTATCCTCCTATCTATGAGAGTGTATGGTTGCCACTTGGGAATGTGCCCTCTTCTCATTACTAAACTCAGAATTATGCTATGGACCCTTGTCATGCCCAAAATTCTTACGTTGAAGTTTTAACTCCCTGTGTGACTGTATTTAGAGATAGGACTTTTTTAGAGGTTAAGTGAGGTCATAAATGTGAAGATACAAGCTGATAGAATTTGTGGCCATATAAGAGGAGAGAGAGAGAACAATAATCCCTCTTTTAGTTGAGCGCACACCCCAAGGACAGGTCCTGTGAGGAAACAGTAAGGAGGATGCTGTCTGTATACCAGGAAGAGAGCACCTGGCAAGAAACGGAACTGGCCAGGAGCTTATCTTGGATTTCTTAGTCTCCAGTATTTAGAAACAAATTTTTTGTTATTTATGGCACCTAGTTTATGGAATTTGTTGTTACAACTTGAGCAGACTAAGGTGGCTTGCATCCTGGAACAAGTGGGAAATGTCTGCAATCATGGTATATTTCCGTTCCTAAGATCTACACACATTCACTTACTTTAGTCACCAAACTATATGGTAGAAAAAGTGTGATCAGGATTTACATAAAGACAACAGCAAAGACGAAAAGCACAGACACAGAGGAATATATAAAGCAAGAAATGCAACAGAGTTCTCTCAATTAGAGGATTCTGTATCAAACACCCAGGCCTTCAGTTTTGTCTCCCAGAGTGAGTTAGCTTCCAACAGTGTCATCTGCCTAGAATGAAGCTCTCACCAGGCACTTTGATACACTGGCTTAGCTTTTCTCACAAAGCTTTTATGCATCTTTTGGACTCTTCTAACACTTTTTAAAACTCTAAGTATGTGTCTATCTGGCCAGCAGGCAAAAGTAACTGGTAACGATCTCAGCAGATTCTTTTGCATTTAAGTAGTAGATATCACAAGGAATATTTTCTGTTTCTCAGATGCTTATCACAGCAAAAGTTTCTAGGACATTACACATATTATCATCTTACCCTGAATAATGCAGACATACATTAAGAAAAATTTAAATGTGGAAAAAAGAAAATTAAAGAGGCTAAAATATAGGTGGCTTAACCTGGTTCCCTTCATAGTGCTTTGTATATTTTAAGTCATAGTTAATTTCTTTTTAATGATTCACCAAGAGATTCAAAACTAGATTTTAATGTCCACTTAATTCTATTCGAAAATCTTAAAACAAAGAAAAACAAGCAAACAAATAAATGAAGAAAAAGCTACAGATGATTTGGGAACTGTTTCTATTATGCTTTCCCCAAAGTCTTCTTAAACACTAATACCCATTTCTCATAAATTATCTTAAAGTATTAATTATTTTCAAGAAACATCAACTGAGATCAATATTCTTAGTCAATTTTCTTCCTGTGTTTTATTGGCCCCATTCACTCACTGAGTCATTTATATTTAATTTCGATGTTAAAGGGTGTTTCTGATGTAGACGAACTCCTGTCGTTATATTATCACCCTTGATAGGGTAATTATAGAAGTTTAAAATGTTTACGTTTATTTCATCATGAAGAGATACTAAACTCAAGTTAGCTCATGAACTATCCACAAGAAAGTATACAATTTCATATCCACTGAACAGTGAATAAAATAGTAAAAAAAAAATTACAATAAAAATGGATTTTTTGAAACTTCTTTGTAACTTTTTAAAATAGTAGTGTCATTTTGCATACAAAGCTATAATATCCAGCACATTAGAAAACTTTTTGTTTAATCTCCAAAAGATTTTATTCTTAAAGAGTAATTTTATTTTTCTTTACAAGATTAAAAAATGTAAGTAGCTGTCAAAGAATACTAAAAAGCCAATAAATTGAAATTCTCTTTTAATCCTACCAACTTTAATGTTTGAGTTCTTCCTAGAGGAAACTACTTATGTTTTTTAATTATAGTCTGGTATATGAATCATTACAAAAGTTTTGAGACACACAAATATTAAGAAAAGTAAAACCTGCATGAATGGAAACAAATGAAGCCCTCCCAGCAACACTGATAATCCTAACAAGTTGAAACTCTCATGGGTGAATCAGAAGGATGTGGATGCTCTCACAGTGTTTCATTGAACTGAAATAATGGACCATAACACAGTCTGTCTCAAAAATTTCATAGCTACCTGCGTATTTATCTAGAAAGGCACAGAGATTTAGGTCTTCCCCACTGTCCGTTGGTGTTTTAAGTCATGAACTCTGGACTTTTATGGCAATTTAAAATGTTGCTCTCAACCCACGACTGTTCCCAACTTTCTTTACTATCTTGCCAATGCCATGATTTCATGTGATTTCAGGTTAAATCATTGTCAATATTTATTATAATAATTATGTCACTATTTTTTACTTCTGCTTCAAAAAAATCAATTTTAATTGGGAGGTCAATCAAAATACTGGAGCTGCTCTGGCAGTTTAGGTCTATGTTCAGATGACCAAGAATCATTTTCACTACAGAGATATCGGCCCCAGAGTGTTTATTGCAGCCCAATTCATAATTGCCAAGTCATGGATGCAACTCAAATGCCTATCAATTCATGAATGGATTAACAAATTGTAAGTATGTGTATACTATGGAATACTATGCACCCATTAAAAAGATGGAGACATTACCTCCTTTATGTTTATATGGATGGAGCTGGAACATATTCTGTTTTGTTTTGTTTTTTTGCACTTTTTTTTTTTTTTTTTTTTTTTTTTTTTTGGCTGGGGCTGGGTTTGAACCTGCCACCTCAGGTATAGGGGGCCGGCACCCTACTCCTTTGAGCCACAGGTGCTGCCCTGGAATATATTCTTCTCAGTAGAGTATCTCAAGAATGGAAGAAAAAGTATCCATTATACTCAGTATATAATCACTCACACTGTCCTACAAATGAGAAAATACAAGTATAGCCCAGAATGAAGGAGGGAAGAGAAGGGTGAGGGGAGAGGAGGGGGGAGGCCAGGTAGAGGGACGGCAATCAGTGGGACCTCACCTATAGTGCATATTGCAAGGGTACATGTCAAATCAATTAAGAGTAGAGTATAAATGTCTTAACGCAAGTAAGTGAGGTGAAGGCTATGTTAACCAGTTTGAAGTAAGTATTCCAAATTGTGTATAAAATCAGCACATTGTACTCCATAAATGCATTAATGTACACAGTTATGGTGTTGGTCTTTCCTGATGGAGACTTTTCTCAAGTGTCTGGCTATCCTTGGTTTCCATTTACATTTAAGAATTAGACATAGAATACAAAATAGACATTTTAATAAATGTGTTTAAAAATGGGTTGCTGGTTGAGAGATATTAAGTATGAGGTATAGAAACTATAGATTTCTGAATCTCCTTTGCCTATCTACTCTTTCACTATATTCTCCCCAATTCTTTATGTCTCTTATTATTTTATTTTATTATTCAGATCATTTTCTTATATTTTTTCAATGTCACATGAAATGTCCAGTTGAACATTTTCTTCATTGGGTGTAAAAGTAACAAGAAGTAATGAGATCAGGAAGTACAAGGATGGTATAATGTAGAGATTTAGGCCATTTTTACAAATTTAGATTTTTACTCTGAGTTCAGTGGGGATGATTACAGGATTTTCAATGGAGGAATGATATCACTGAGATCCTTTTTTACACAAAAAAATGGTAAAATTACTGTGATAGAGTCTATGTAGGAGAGAAAAGAAGAAGAGGGACAAGTTAGTAGGTATTAAAACAAACCCAGTGAGAGCTCAATGTGTTAGTTGGAAATGTAGTAAGAATTGGTTAGATTGTATTCACAGCTGTATGTACTGAGTGTATTATGTTCTTTGATGAAATTAAACATAAGATGAATATTTTATAGGGTCAAGATACATCAATACCAGTCAAAAGTTTTTCTTAGTCTTTCATACGAACTGTTCACAATATTACACCAATTTCAATGTCTGTTGATAAAATCCTTTGGCCACACTCTTAACTCATTAGACAGCCATATATCTGACCAAAGAGTGCTTAGAGGCAACATCTTTGATATTTCTAAGATTTTAAAGAATTTACAGTTGAAACCTTAGCTTCATGTTCAGATCATACTTTTCTGTGAGTAGTCTGGAAATGATCTTTGATTGAAAACAAATTTTGAATTTTAACATCATTAGTCATTAGATGAGACTGCAAATTTTCGGTACCAACCCCAGCTGTGTTTAATTTAACTGACATGCTTTTAACTTATTACTCTCTTCTTATATTTTATCATAAGCCACAGAAAGGGCAAAAGGCACACTTTCAACATTATGAGTGCAAATCTTCTTGGCTAGATCACCTAGTCCTTTAGACATACACATTTTTAAGACAGAGTCTCACTTTGTTACCCTTGGTAGAGTACTCAGGTGTCATAGTTCACAGCAACATCAACCTCTTGGGCTCAAGTGGTTCTCTTACTTCAGCCTCCCAAGTAGCTGTGACTACAGGTGCCCTTTACAACACCCAGTTATTTTTAAAGATAGGATCTCGCTCTGGCTCAGGCTGGTCCCAAACTCCTGAGCTCAAGCAAACCATCCATCTTAGCTTCCTAAGGTACTAGGATTACAGGCATGAGCCACCCACCATGCCTGGTCTTTTAGGTACATTTTTTTTTTTTTTTAACCTTCCACTTTACTATGAATTACCATGTTCAATGTTTTGCCATGAGTCTCCTTTTCTGTAATTTTTAATAATAATTTTTTCACTTTCTCTTTAAGCTAAAGAATTCATTATATCTTTCCTCCTTATAGCTTTTTTTTAGCTTCTGCCTACTGATATTTCCAAAACCTCTCATGGTGTTGCTATGGGGTATTCCACTTGCACAAAAATCTGCATGAGCTATGTAGTTTTTAATAATAATTTTTTCACTTTCTCTTTAAGCTAAAGATTTCATCATATCTTTCCTCAGAATACTTACAGCTTTTTTGAGCTTCTGCCCACTGATATTTCCAAAGTCACTCCCACCTCTTCTGGTGTTGCTATGGGGTATTCCACTTTGTACAAAAATCTGCATGAGCTATGTATTAATTATGTACCAATTATCTATTGCTACATAATTACTCTTAAATTTATAAGCTTAAAATTATATTTGTTATATCACAGTTCCTGTGGGTCAAGAATCTGGTAGCAGCTAGCTGAATGGCCCCAGATCAAAATCTGTCCTGAAATAATATTCAAGTGGTCAACAAGGTCTTAAGGAAGGGAGAGAGGTGGGGGGTGGGGTAGAGAGAGAGAGAGAGGAAGAGAAGAAGGAAGGGAAGGAGGAGGAATAAGAAACTCTTCAGTCAGAAGCTTCAGACATTTTTGCCCTAATTTCTGAAATGACATGCCATAAATAGTGCCTTATGCCTATGTTATTAGTCAGATAGCCTGTCCACGTCCTTTTTTAGGACTTAGTATTTCGTATAACAAATACTACTGGTTGGGTAAATTTTAATCAATAGAAATGTATTTTCTTCCAGTTCTGGAAGATAGGAAATCCAAGATCAAGGAGCCAGTATCTTCGGGGGTCTCATAACCTGGCAGAAGGAAATGGAGGGTGAAAGGAAGAGAAAAAGATGGGGAGCGAAGGGGAGAGAAGAGCCCAGCTTGCTCTTTTACAGTAAAACCATTCCTAATATAACAGCAGAGCCGGCAAGGTCTGACTAGATCCTAGAGGCCCCACCTCGTAATACTTTTACAATGGAAATTAAATTACAACATGAATTTTGGAGGTAACATTCAAATCAGTGTAAGGCCCGAAAATTCGGTACAATGATGAGGGAATTATTGGGGACCATCTTCTAGGCGCTTTACCACACTGAGTAAAATGGGCTCCTCTCACATTTTGAGCAGCAAACCCAGAGGTTTCCTTGGTGAGTGGATCTCTATTCCTTAAGCAGGAAGCCTTCCCACATGGACTCAGAACTGAAGTCATGGAACAAACTGCAGTGACTTATTTAAGGAGTCTTGCAGTTTAATGTTATACATTTTGTTTTCGAGTAATGACAGCTGATTTTCAGAACATAATTTTTAAGAATAAAATGTATAGCTGCTATCAAAAGATGAAAAGTCTTAAAATTAGAATTTTTGTATCAGTTTTCACAAGAATCAATGATAATGTGAACTGGCATCCAATATAAATATTAAACAAAGACCAATCTTCCTCCCGGCCATATGCATTTGGGTGGCCCCATGGGGATTGCTTTAGGCCTCATGGAGCATGGCTTTTAAAAAGCAGCTGCTATTTTTATGAGCACTGATTTGGTTTTTCAACTAAATAAAGGCTTTTAATGAAAATTGTCATAAACTCTGGGATGTTTACAGGTCCAGAGAGATATAAACTAAATCTTTTGGTTACTGGAACACTGAAGATTTGTAGTTACATATGAGGTGTATGGTTCATAATTTCTAACTAATATAGCTATCAAAATTGAAAAATAAAATTACATTACATTCAGGTGCTACACAGAATTTTAATTACATTGTGGTTTAAGCTTCTTTTCTGATTAAAACCCCAAGTCCCCCGTAGAAGGAACAAACTATTACAAAACTCAAAAACATGGTTGGATGGATCTTAGAGTATTTGGCTGAATTTGAAAAAACAAAATTCTGGAAAGTTTACATTAGATTTACATAACATTCTCAAAATGACAAAATTGTGGAAATTATGAGATTACTGATTGCCAAGAAGTAAGGTGGTGCTCTGTGCAGGTACAACTTTAAGAGGACAGCACTAGGAAATTTCTTGGACGTGATGGAACAGTTGTACACCTTGAGTGTGGTGGAGGTGATATTAATCAATGTATGTGGTAAAACTGCATAGAACCACCCACACATGCTCGCTCGCTCTCTCTCTCTCACACACACACATAAATAATTGTATGTAAAAACTGATAAAATTCAAACAAGACCTGTAGATTGTACCAGTTAATGTCAGCTTCCTGGATTCAATACTGTACTACACTTGTGTAACACAATATCACTAGGAGAAGCTTAGAAGAAAGTTCACAACACTGCTTGGATTTTTTTCCTGTTTCCTACAAGTCTGTATACAGGACAGTTCTCCAGGTAGACTTGAACTGCCCCAGTTCTCCACTGACGTCCCCACCCCCATCTGTCTGCATATAGTTCTGAGAATAACCATGGAAAGTGCAGGTAACACAATATCCAAGATAGGGAGGAACTGCCTGGAACAGTCCAGATCTCGTTCCTGTACTACACAGGGAATGTAATGTCTTGAATTAAGGAGGGGCTACATGGGCCAGCCTGGGCTAGCTTAGGTTTTGCTCCTCTTTTCTCAGGAAGGAGGATGCCCTTCAGAGGTTTTCCCAGTGAGTCAAATCCCCCCTGCGATGTGTAACCTGGGGTGAGCTCCCTTTCTGTCAAAGTGGGGCATGCTCAGCCAAGACTCCATTCACCCCAAGCAGCTGTCCTGAGCCTTGGAGAAGTAGCTCGCGTGGATCCCAGGCCTATCTCTAAATAGTAAACCCACTTCATGTAACATGCTGCCTGTGTGCTCTGTCTCACCTTACTCAGGAGATCAGTACAACTGCAGCCCAAGATGCAGCGGGCAGAAGCGTTAGGATTTCTATTGCTGCTGGTTGGTATAGTGGGCATGTTTGCCATCCCCCACGCAGTGGGAGTCTGCCCTTGGGATTGGTAGTTAGCAAACTAGCTTCTCAATATAATAATTTCAAGATACAAAGTTGAGAAATAAGAAAATAAACATATGGGTTAGTGCAATCGGAGGAGGCATTTTAATAGCATTTTTTTTTATTGTATTCTTTTTTTCCTTAGGGATGGGGGAAGATTTCCTGGGCTGTTCAGGCAGATTTTGAATGTTTGGGCTCCCTGGGCTCAAGTAAGTGATTCTTCCACCTCAGCCTCCTAAGTACATTATGTTCCTTCATAAGAATATACACATATAGAACTCGTTGTGTATGTGTATCAAAATTCAAGGAGAATGAAACTAACAATAAAATAAAGTAAATGACAAATAGATATGTTATTTAAGAAATACAGGGAATGCCAAAAAATGTATACCCATTATAAGAAAGGAAAAACTGTATTAAAATTGTAATACTCAAGTCATGTTTGACTTCAGGAACTGCAAAAGGTGCTCAAACGTGACTTATATTCATCTTTTGTTATTAGTTCATATTGAATATTATAATTTTAATATAGTTTTTCATTAAATATCAAATTTAATACAGTTATTTTCTTAAAATACCAAATTGAATTAGCTAATAAGAGTCTTAAACACCTGAATTAAAGGTATTATTTTTTTAAGGTTACACAATTTAAATATTACTATTATTTTCTGCTATTTTATAATCAAAACCCAAAGTGTCCAAAGTTTCTGTCCATATTTAAGATATTATTTAACAGTCAAACATCATGTTATAGCAAATTGAATTTAATTATTTAAAACATAAAATCATGGGTATGGTGATCAGGATTTTACAAAGGTTTCATTTACCCTTGTTGTTTGCTTCTTTTTAAATCACTGTGACTACGGCACGCTTGAGAATCAGCCCAACATGCCTATTTTTAAAAATAAATCTCTTAGTAATTAATTAGTATTGCATTCGAAAATAAAAAAAATGCTGAATCACTAATTTTTCTGAGACACTACTTTTGATAACTTGAAATGTATATTAATGATAAATATAAAATATTGGATAAATGATAGAATACTAGAATATTAAGACATTTTCTAATGAATTCCATAGTACACATTTTATTTTTCCTTAGTATTGGTAGAACCCTAGTAAAATAAACACCTTTGTTTTTTTTTTAACAGATAAGTTTCTTTTGATTTAGTTCTCATCATTATTTAGGGACTGTTACAAGCCAATTTGCTTTTTAACAAATGAGATGATATGATTGGATTTATGTCTTCAAAAAAATAGTTTTATGAACAAGGATAGAGATTGCATTAGCAAGTAAGGATTAGGTACTTCAATACTCTTGCTGGGAGGTGGGGACCCCAGTCCAGTCAGCTCATTGGCCTCCTACCTTGCAGAGTGAGCTGACTGAGTCACTGCTGCACAGTCTGGCTCCTCACATCCCAGAACTGCTGCAAAACATTAACGTTTTAGCAATGTCTTTATGGACTATTTCAGCAAAGTTGTAATTTTGCTGCTAAAAGACACTCTCCTGCTCGTGTGCACTATTCACTTCTCCTTCTTCCAACATCTATCATGCTCTGCACATGTACACCAGTTAAAACGCTCAAATACTGCCACTGATAACAGAGAGGAATGTAACTCTAAATAGATAGATGGACTAGGCAACTAGCCACTTCATCAATTAATCTTTGAAACAAGTAATGGAAAGTAAAAACAAGTTAATAAGTGAGATTCACCATCATAGCATTAAGACTCTAACAAGGTTGATGGTCTTGAATGCTAAATAGAACCTGGAAGAATCAGAGGGAGTAACGCTGACTTTTGATACTGGGCTGGGAAACGACGACTAACAAAACATTGCTTCTGTCCCTCACTTCTGTCTTTTACTCGATTTGCTGGCTTCAGAGGAGAGATCAGAATCTGTGCCCAGTGCTAAAGGCTCAGTGTTAGCATGGCTTGTGCTGGCCCGTGGGCCATGTTCTTATTGGAGATGAACCGTAGCACCAGAGCCTATTCTTCCTTGTCATTAATGACCCAAAGATGTCACCATTCCTAGTTATTTGTCATCACGTAATTGGTGTTGATTGGGAACTTTTCTGAAATGGGCAGAATTGCTTGGTTGTCTTTCTTACATGTAACTTTAGCATAGTAATATAAAACATTTGTTATTTTAAGTGTTTTTAAAACAAACACTGTAATTCAAAGTATGCTTCTTAAGCATTTTTACGTTCATGTTAAATACCATTATTAAGTTCTGAAAAATGCAGTAAAGCATCAAACTGAAATGTGCTTATTGTAAAAAAGAAGATTCATAATTTTCTAGCTATATAAATACTGAAATTAATAAAGACACCATTGAAATTAGTAAATACTAATTATATATAGTTTATTAATTTTAAAAATGTCAATGCAAACTCAGGGCACAAAATATAATGATTATTTTCATCACTGATTTATTTTCCACAAATATTTTGAAACCGTATTACGTGCCAGAATATACTCTATAGGATGAACAAAATAGAACTTCTATCTCAGCATGAGAGTATGAATCAAGAGTGCAATACATGACATAAATGCCTGTGAACAATCTTAAAACTGAAAAGAAGTGTACAAACTTTTGAATGCACAAATAGTGATATGTCCTTGTTATGAAATAATTCTTAGCAATACAGTGAAAAAGACTACTGTATTTGTGACTATTACATGCCAAGAACACTTTTCCATTATCTTCTCTCTGGCCTTGGCAATCCTCCAGGACACAATGTTGTATTATTTAATTCAATGGGAGTTAATCTTTTGAGGACCTGAGTTTGGACGGTGAAGATTATGGAGCAAGGATACTTTCCTTGACTAGACAGTTACCAGCAGTGTTTCTTTATGTTATAAACCTACATAAACTACATCACATTTAATATTTTATTTTAATTTATTTCTGTTAATTAGGAGATGACACCATCTATTGTTAGTGTGGTAAGAAGTAAGTTTTCCAAGTAAGGAAAATGAGCAGGTTTTTGTCTATTCTGCCGTCCCCACATAGATGAAGATTATAATTAACATGCTATCCTACAGAGGCCTTGTAATAAATGTATCTATTGTCCAGAGGCCTTGTGACTTTAAAGTGTTTTATCAATTCAAAACTTTTAGAGAAACATAACTTATTATATATTTGTATGCTTAACTACATAATTATCAAATATTCATGTATCTAATAATTCTCGCAAGTTTTATAAAAAATTGATTAATTCAGAAATGGAACTGTGTATATAGGATAAATACTAGGTTCTACCATAAAATATTCCCAAATTGAAGATTATATTCAGAGAAATAGCCAAACAATAGACTTTTAAAACACATTTTTGACTTTAAAAATCAGACGATACAGGTGATATGTGAAGCATTATGAAATGAATATGAGACATTTGTTTTAATTTAGGAATTTGCATTTCTTATTTTGGAAATTACTGAGGTAAGGAAAAGGCTAATGTTACTGGAAAATACATAACATAAATGAAATGGTTACTTTTGTTTAATTTCATATATACTCAAGGGTACCACTTCTGAACAATCTTACTAAATGTCAACCTTAATTATAAAACTGCAGAAATTATTAATTATTAATCAATATAATTTTAGAGGCTTTTGAGAATTTAAGAATCTCTCAAATCTAACTTAAATCAGCTTCATTGCAATTGTTAGTGCAGCCAGATGTCTTAGAATTAAAGAAAATACATTTACTATTAACATTTTAATAGTCTTCATTAAGTCATCCAGTGGCTCTAAAATTGTCTGGGGAAGGACACAACTCTATAGACTCTGGAGGATAGATAGTTCTGTCCTTAAAATTTCATGATAAAATGTTTTACAGACCTTTCTAAGAAATATGTTAACCTCAATTCAGTAATGTAGGCATAGAAAAATAAGTCTAAGAAACTTTGTGTACTAGCTATGCATACTCTGTAATAAATTACTACACTTAGTGGCTTGTAAGAGCAGGAGTTAGTGATTCATAGTTTCTGGAGTCCAAGAGCCTGGGCATGACTCAGCAAGGCTCCCGGCAAGGCCGAAGCTAGGGCAGCACTCTCCTGGGGCTGAATGGGATGGTTCTGCCTCCTCCTTACACAGGTTGTTGGCAGAATTTATTTTCTTGCTACTGTAGGACTGAGGACCTGGCTTCTTAGCACATGTTGTCTAGAGACTACTCTGAACTCCTACAAGCTGCCTCTGTTCCTAGAAGTTACCTCAGTTCCTATAGAATGTCTGCAGGATCTTGCCACATGGACTTCTCATCATGATTTTTCACTTTGAACCACCAAGAAAAGTCTCTAGTGAAAGACAGTTTTATGTAAGGTGACAATGGTGGATCTGATATCTTATCACTTTTGTCTTATCCTGTTAGTTAGAAGGAGGTCTCAGGGCCCACCCATACTGAAAGGGACAAGACTGGGTGACATGCTGAGCACCAGGAAGAGGCTTATGGGGCCAACAAGGAATCTTTTGACAAGACTCAAAAACAAAGCAAACCTAGATTCCTCAGCCAAATTGCAGGCAAGTTACAATGAGTTGTGAGCTACTCTAGACATTCAGTTCTCTCAGCAGCTTATCTTTTCATCCTAACACTTTTTTTTTTTTTTTTTTTTTTTTGTAGTTTTTTTTGGCCAGGGCTGGGTTTGAACCCGCCACCTCTGGCATATGGGGCTGGCACCCTACCACTTTGAGCCACCACAGGTGCTGCTCCATCCCAACACTTTTGTAGTGAAGGTTTTGGAATGCCATAGACCATCTAAACAGAGTTATTGAAGGAATAAATAAATAAATAATTGCATATTTAGTTCAGTCTTGCACATCTGCTTAAATCAGTTACAGTTCTGCAGGATCAAAAAAAGGAAAAAGTTAATGAGTACAGGAAAGTATAAACTTAATGGCTTTGTCTTAAAAAAAATCGGGGCAATATTGGTTCTATTCCTGCTTGAAAAAAATTGCTATTTCTAATTGCACTTTCTGAGAATGTGCATCAAATATTATTGTTTTCCTGATACACCGATAAGCACTATATATATCTAAGACTTTAAAAAAATTTTCCCAATATAACAGACTCAAATGAATTATTTATAAAATTCAGAGATACTTGCAAAATCAGCAAGCAAATTTTGGTTAAAACATTATAGCAATAGAATCAATTGCCCATATATGGGTGGTCAAAGCAATACCTTTTAAAATATAAACTGTAATCACCAGCCAGAGGACAAAATGCCATAGTATAGATATAATTAATAAAACATTTTTAGCTATCTACAATGTCTGATTTTTATTTTTAAATGTGTTAGACTTTTCTGCACAAGCTCCAATGCCAGGCCGATGACTGACTCCCTGTCTGTATATTGCTGTGAAATATATGTCATTGGAAATGTTCGACATAGAAAATGATCTTGTATCACTGTTTATCTAAGGTCTAGGCAAAGCTACACTTGGTACCTCTGGGATACAGAAACAATACTGGGAAGAACGCGTTAGGGAAAAATTCAGAAGAGCTTTTGTTGGTGCCATAATCAATGTTGATTTTCAACATGGATTTTTATGTTTCCATTATTCTTAGAAATAATTACATTGTTACATAATTATTGCATGTTTTAAACTTTTGATGTGAATACAAATACTAATTCAATACAATTACATATAATTTAAGTAAAATAATTCAAAACACTATTTTAAATTTTAAAAGAGATAATCAGCTAACCATGGCCATAAGTGCCTGAAACTTATTGAATGCCACTTCAAATATATTTTGCTTCTCTTCTGAAGTTTTTCAGTTCTACCTAATACCATCTAGTGCCTTTTGACAACTACATAAATTCTCTCTTTTAAACTATTTTTTTTTCCTATTAAGAACTTTTGCAAATTTGTCAATCTATTGTTGTTGTTGCATAAACCTGAGTAGTGCCTTACAGATAGTTTGTAGTATCACAAATGCCTACACATCATTTCATTATTTCACATTTCATCTCCTTTAAAGCCAAAGATATTATTTTAAGTATGTGTAAAGTTCTTGTCACTGCCTCATTAAATATTCATGCCATTCCATTCAAGCTTTCACACAGGATACAGTGCTATCAGAGCCCGACAATACATTTCTTCAAATAGCAATTCATATACTCTATGCTAAATTTTTTGAACTGTTTAAACTATACTCATCATCTTCAAACTCAATTAAAACCAAGAAACCTTTCGGATCTGTACTTTAGATCAAATCACACAGAGATCTTCTTTCAATTTATGAGCACAATTATTGGATAATCTGAAGAATTGTTGATTCCAGCTGTGGTATCTTCTGACAGGTGGATGTCTTTTTTGCCAATTTTATTATTTTAAAAATAGACATCTTATACTGTGAATGTTTTCTTTCCAAACTCAATTTCTATTTTCAAAACTATACCATATTATATTCTAACTGTTAGATATTTTAAGGCCAGCACATACTTTGATATGTTATAATTTTTGATACTTTCAAGCAACTATTTTAAAATTTCTACCACCATATTTTACCAAATTTGAACTCAAATTTTAGCCATTTCTAACGCTGTGCTAATTCTAAATTTTCCCTCATGGCTAACAGTTGGTGATATAATTAATTCTTCTGCATTACTATTGCTATTATTACCCATAGGTACCACGAAAACACTCTAAATTCAAGGCCTGTGAATTGGTTATCCTTCCCTATCCATACCCATCTATTTTTTTTTTGAATTCTTCAACACTTTACTTAAAGTGTTGGTTATACTGATTGCATTTAAAATTAAAGGTAAGTTTATGCTGATTGCATTTAAAATTTTTCACTGAACCTGTTCAATCTTACTCTAAGGTGCCAATTCACCTTACCTGGCAATATGCATCCATTTTTACATAATGCTATAATCATAATATGAAATATATTTACTATGGGCATTGTTTATTATCCACTTCAGAAACCCGTGATAATTTTTTATCTTTTCTTATGTGTTCCACACTCCTAGAAGAGATTCCGGTATATAGTAGATTTTATGGGCTGAATGTTGATGACAGCCCCCACAATTCCTGTGTTAAACCTAGACCCCTAACATGTTCACATCAAGAAGTGGAGCTTTGGGGAAAGTGACTATATGGTGAGCAGAATTAGTGCTCAGGTAACAGGAACTTCCCAGAGCTAGCTACCATGTGAAAATATAACCTAAAAGCACCGTGTGTGAGAAATTAAGCCCTACCCAGACAGCAAATATTTACGTAGCTTAATCTTGGACTTTCCAGCCCCAGAACTGTGAGCAATAAATGGTTATAAGCCACTCATGCTATGGTACTTTGGTACAGCAGCAAAAAAAAAAAAAAAAAAAAAAAAAAGACTCCAGTTAATATTTTATACTTAGAGATGATCTCAATTTTTAGTGGAAATTTGGTGCTTGCCCTCAAGGGCAAATCAATGAGAACAAATGGTTTGAGGAAAAAGAAAAGCTCTGTGTTTCTGCTTATACTTAGGACAGGGGCACTTCAGGATGAGCATGCCCCAAGCTCCTCATTTTTTTTCTAGCAAACTAATAAACATCTCTTTTCTTTTCTTCAAAACACGTGTCCTCATTCTTCTGATGGAGCCTCAGGGAGACGTGCTGAGTTTTTGTTAACAAGATTTGGAATCCCGGGCTGAGCCCACTGGCATCCTGGTGGAACAGCACCTGGCAACTGCTTCCATGGCTGGAAGAAGTGGGAACAGCCCTGGGTGAAGCCAGGTAGCAGCTGTATTTTGTTGGGGTGAGAGAGTAAGGAACCACCTCAGCATGTGCTGCAGTCTATCTAACTCCAGGGAAACCCTGCTTCTTTCAAACCAAATTAGACAAATCTCTGACCAACCTCAACTTGTTAAGTAAAAGAAAATAGATTTGGAAAGTGCTGGAATACCTTGGTCATTTTGGGAGTAAGTTCCCTTGTGTGTGCAATGAAACCCTTGAGTCCATCTATAGAGGGAAGATTTTCAAACCTTCCAGTGCTGTGGCAGTGCATTTGTTTGTAGGCAACGTTTGGGTGTGGAACTAGAGAATCTGGAGAATTCATTCCCTCCTGTATAAGGAGATGTTGATCTTCCTTTGAGAATTTAGTGCTCATTTGAATAGTTTCCATTTGTTGGAAGACTTTCACATTTGAGATTATTTGGGTTGGAAATTTCTTGCATTGCCTGTGTCGGCCAGTTTTGTTTCAACATAGGGAACCTGGGGATCCATTTCCTTTTGGGTTGGAAGATGCTGGTTCTCACTTGTCTGAGTTCCCATTCGTTTGGCAAGGACTTGGCATTAAGGTGATTTGCCTCAGAATTCTCTGAGTTTTCTACTTCTCATGCGGTGTTCACTGTTGCTGTTGTCAACATGAGATGCTATTTATCTCCCTTGGGCAGAACCTTGATTGAATGGCTACTTATAGCTGCAAGTCTATTTCCAAAAGAGAATGGTGTTATTAAAATCCAAAGTATGTGCTGGAGTGTGAGGAGAAGTGGCTGTTGAATGGAGCCTTAAATTATGATATAATCTTATAACTAGAATTATTTTGTTAAAGGTCAGATGAGACAAGATCTCCTATGTACAATCTTCCTGCAATTGCATAATAAAGGGGCTAAAAGGCTATGTGATCTAATTGCGAAGGAATTAACCAGATCAAATCACATGAATCCTTCCCCATGGCCAACAAGGAAGGCCCTGTGGGCTCAGCCATGCTTGAACTCCTGCGCTGGGGGCCTCCATGCAATGGCCACAAAGTGCACTAACAGGAGTGGCTTTCATCCCTCCACAGCCCCACAGTCAGTCCAGGAAACTGAGGACTAGAAAGTGGATCCTGCAATTAACAGATTTACAAACAGCAGGTTACTTTTCATTTAAAAGGACTCCATCTACAATAAACTATCCAGCAAATAAATCAGAGCTGCCCTCTATGTGTTTAAACAATCCACAAACAGAAAAACAACTTACTGCACTGAGGATCCAACATCTGGGGACCCACCCTTTCAATGACTGGCTAACTGATTTCATTTAGTTGCCTAAACTTGTATTAGGGGATACCTTTACAGTCTGGGAAGAGGCTCACCTTAGCTGAATAGAGAGAGTAAACTTACAAGAATCTATTCTTCTTAAGGGACTTATTCTGAGGTATGGGGTCCCTTCCTCCATACAGCATGATAATGGACCCTCTTCCTTATCTTGAACATCTTGGTATGTTGACCAGTTTGTCATTCATTCCCGTTTTTTTTTTTTTTTTTTTTTTTTTTACTTCAAAATAAGATCTGTGCAGTGTGGATAGGAATTTGTTCACAGGGTTTTTTTTTGTTTGTTTAAACTATAGTCTGGCCTTCCAACGGTCTGAGAAAGTGAATTGGCCCCCTGTTTTAAAAGTTTGAGGACGCCTGTTATAGAGGTTCTACATACTCTGCCATCTCAACAGTTGTTTCTTCTCCATTCTTGGCGTGCTCTTAGCCAAAGAATGACCAGACACACCAAAAGCAAGGCAAGTATGAAATAGTTTATTGAGGAAGACCAAGATATACTTCTAGAGCAATCACAAGATACAGTCACCACATACAACAAATGGGCCCCCTCTCATAACATGAGGCCTTGGTTATGGTCTAGGGTCTTGTTTTATAGTGTCTGGATTGGACCCTCCTCATGGATTACTTGTTGCCTCTGAACACCTTGATTGACAGTTAACAACATGATAATTAGCCTTAGGTTACTCTGTATCTCTGGTCCCCAAGCTCCAGTCCGAGGACTGGTACTGCTGTGTGTCAAGTCGGGAGCTGGGCTGCACAATAAGCGGTGAGCAGCAGGCAGGTGGGCCAGTATTCACAGCTGCTCCACACGGCTCACATCATCTCCTGGGTTCTGCCTCCCATCAGATCAGTGGTGACCTTAGATTCTCATAGGCGCATGAACCATGCTGTAAACTGCATATGTGAAAGATCAAGGTCACATGTGCCTTCTGAGAATCTATTGCCTGCGGATTTGAGGTGGAGCTGAGGTGGTGATTAGTATTGGGCAGCAGCTATAAATATGGTCCTTATTAGCTGAGAGGTTTGACAGTATAGAGACCATAATAATCAATTACTCGCAGACTCCATCCTCCCTTCGCCACTTCACGCCCAGGTCTGTGGAAAAATTTTCTTCTGTGAGACAAGCCCCTAGTGCCAAAAAGGTTGGGGCCTGCTGCTCCAGGTTAATTTCCTGATCCTCTTGTGCCTGGGTTGCCTGCCCTATAAACTGGGGGATTCTCTGCACTCTTTTACAGATCAGCAGGGCATTGCTTCTCCTTCCAGGTATGGCAAATTCTTGGAGCAGGATGAGGTGGGACACCACCAAGATGGGCTGCCCAACCTTCTCCTTCATCCAGGTGTGACAATTGCTCAAGACAACACCATGCATGGTGCCCACCTTTGTCCTTAGGAGAACCAGAATCCCTTGCTATTTACCTAACATCTCTTTCAACCCAAGAATCATACTTTAGGGTGAAATTTCCTGTGCTTCTTCCATAGACTCACCCCTAACTCATTTCTATTCACCCATCTATGATCTAGTAAGAGAAGACAATGGGTCACATTCTAGAGAGTTTACCCTTCAATTCAATGTTCAAAGCTTACTGTTCTAAAATCTCTCTCTTTCTTGTCTTTCTCTTACTCCCTTCCTCTATTTTTCTCTTTCCTTATCCCCCTTTCTTACCCTCACTCCCCCAGGCAAATATTAAGTGTTGTTTAATATTTGAAGGCAGAGGAATTTGTTCTCTCTATACTATTCTCTCTTCAGTATTCCCTTTCTAAACTATTGTTTTTCAATAAACCTTGGGATCTAAGGTACTTCAGCCTTTGGGTTCTAAAATTCCCTAGTTGTTCTAAATTAAAAGCATTTTTGTCTTTATTGCTTCTAATTAACCATGTGTTTGGTCCTGAATTGTCCCATGGCCTCTTGAGTCCTTTCTCTTCACTATCCATTGTAATAGCTCTGCTTTGAGAGCATTACATATAGAGGTTGGCCAGTTTTATCTAAATAGGAAAGGTTAAAAGAAAAAGAAAATGAATGACAGAAAAAAGTTGGAAAAAAGACCTATACACTAATTGCAAACCATGCCAGCATTGATATTTTAGAATTTTATTCCCCCACAGAGCTGAATTTAATGTCACATGATTTCTATCGCTTTTTCTCAAGAACTGTATGGATCAAAAAAGTCTCACAGGAAATCAGTGTCACAAGTGTCACTGATAATAATGCATGTTTGTTATTTTAAAGCATTCATCTTTTTTATATAGGTCCGAATACCATTTTGAAAGGATAAATAAAAATTAAAAAGTAAGACACTTGATTCTCTCTGTTAAAAATAATGGAAGAAATGTTTGCCTTCCCTATTTATTTATTTAATTTTATTTAGGGCTCTGATGCCCTGACTAGAGTGCAGTGGCATGATCATAGCTCAATGTAAAGTCAAATTACTGGGTTTAAGGATCCTCTTGCCTCCATTTCTCTTGTGGCTGAGACAACAATAATGAGTCACCGAACCGGGCACAGCGAGTCTGGGGAGACAGGACTCCAGGCATCTCTGGCCAGTGGGATCTGCCTACAATCATCCCTTTGAGGATACAAGGAGCCATCAAGAGACTTCTGGACCCCAAGAGGAGGACAAAAACAGTGGAGAATGGGCAAGTGATTGTGTGTTTTTGATCGACCTAATCACACTGGCAACCATGAGTATAAGCAGCAGTGACACTGCAAACTGGAAGGGCCTAATCTGTGAACTGTTTTGGTGTTCTTGGATTTGGTACTCAGTTGAACTGCCTGGGGGAGAGCTTGAGCAGGAGTGTGGAGAACATTGGGCATTGTCTGGGGCCCCAGACTGACCTACTGAGCTGGGCTCAGGGAACCACTGGGAAAGAACTGCCCTGGCAAACTCCGCCCTCAGGGTCCCAGAGCAAGGATCGAGCGGGACAAAGTAACCTAGTGACTGAGCAGCCTAAAGGCAGGGAGTGAGCTGCCTTACAGCCTTAATCCTTAGAGGGAGAATGAGACGGTTTTGGCACACTGGAGCCTTGGGCTGTTGCCCTCGGTAGAGTGCCGTGACGTCACAGCTCATAGCAACCTCAAACTCCTGGGCTTGGCACTGCCCAGACCTCCACAAGGGCTGTGCAGCGACCCCTGACCGGTGACCCACACCCACTGGGCATCCGCATTCCATGACTAGGAACTGCGGGAGCCACACAATCCTGCCTCCTCCCTCCTGTGTCCTCCCAGCCTCCACACTAGCCAGTTCATCTGGCCAGGATTCTGGTAGCTTCATGCCCTCTGGAGCCCTCTCTGCCTCTGCGCAGAGCCCTTCTCCTGGCCAGGGACTGCTAGAGCATTGGGCTCTCTGTGCCAAAGTCACTGGGAGCCAGGCACTCCCAGAACTGTGCGCACCACCCCCAGCCCTGTTGCTGGATCCGGGGGTTTCACTCACCAGAGCTGCTTCCACAACCAGAACTCCCCAGCTAGAGCAGCCCCAGAAGAACTACACAAGGTCACTTCCTACAAAGATCCAGCAACAATAGAGTGATCCCGCTGGGTCTAATCTTGGAGAGACACCTCCCCAAATCTGAGGACGGCAGAGGCAATGGTGAAAAACAATCATGAGGCGAAATCAACAGAAAAACTCTGGCAATATGAATAATCAGAGTAGATCAACCCCCCCCCCAAGGATCAATGGGGCAGAAACAGCACAAGACCCCATGCACAAACAAATAGCTGAGATGTCAGAAATTGAATTCAGGATCTGGATAGCAAAGAAGATCAAATTAGAATTCCAAAAGTTATCTCAAGAATTCAACAGATTCAAAGACCAAATGACCAAAGATTTTGACACATTGAGATAAGAAGTTGCATCCCTCAAAGATCTGAGAAACACAGTAGAATCCCTCAGTAACAGAATGGAGCAAGCAGAAGAAAGGATTTCTGACATTGAAGACAAAGCTTTCAAACGCTCCCAAACCCTAGAATAAGAGAAATGGAGACCAAAAAGAGACCACGCTCTCAGAGAGCTTTGGGATAATTCGAAGAAAACCAATATTCGTCTTATAGGGATCCCCGAAAGTGATGAAGTGGCTTCACAAGGCACAGAGTCTCTTCTCCATGAGATTATGAAAGAGAACTTTCCAGATATGCCAAGAGATTCTGAAATTCAGATAGCA
>CAUYPK010019563.1:0-15617 GCA_963574355.1 Loris lydekkerianus
TATATGTATACCATGGAATACTATGCAGCCATAAAAAAGATGGAGACTTTACCTCTTTTATGTTTACATGGATGGAGGTGGATCACATTCTTCTTAGTAAAGTATCTCAAGAACGGGGAAAAAAATACCCAATGTACTCAATACTATTATGAAACCAATATATAATCACCTACACTTTCATAAGAAAGATAAAATGCAATTATAGCCCAGAAAGAAGGTGAGAAGAGGAGGGTGAGGGGAGGGGAGAGGGGTAGATGGGTGGCAGGAGGGTAATCGGTGGGACCTCACCTACTGTGAATATTGCAAGGGTACATGTCAAATATATTAATAGTAGAGTATAAATGTCTATAAATTAAATAAGTGAGGTGAACACCATGTTAACCTCTTCTATATAAAAATTCCAAATGATATATAAAATCAGCACATTGTACCCTCCCCCAAAAGACAAAAAACATAAAAAAAATTTAATTGATTAATCAATTATTAAAAAATAAAATTACTTATCACCTGTATCTATATCATGTACGTGAAATTTTAATTTTTTGAGATTGAGTCTCACTTTGTTGTCCCCAATGGTGTGCCATGGCATCATAGCTCATAATAACCTCAAACTCTTAAGCTTGGCTCAGCGCCTGTGGCTCAAACGGCTGAGGCACCAGCCACATACACCTGAGCTGACGGATTCAAATCCAGCCTGGGCCCGCCAAACAACAATGACGGCTGCAACCAAAAAATAGCTGGGCATTGTGGTGGGCACCTGTAGTCCCAGCTACTTGGGAGGTGGAGGCAGGAGAATCGCTTGACCCCAGGAGTTTGAGGTTGCTGCGAGCTGTGATGCCACAGCACTCTACCCAGGGTGACAACTTGAGGCTGTGTCTCAAAAAACAAACAAAAAAAAAACTCTTGAGCTCAAGCGATTTGTTTGCCTCAGTCTCCCAATTAGCTGGGACTACAGGTGCCTGCCACAACGCCCAGCTATATTTAGAGGGAGGGTCTTGCTTTGGCTCAGGTTGGTCTCCAACCTGTGAGCTCAGACAATGCACCTGCTTTGGCCTTCTAAGGGCTGGGATTACAGGCATGAACCACCATACCTGGCCCCTGGCTATTTTTTTTAGAAACAGGGTCTCATTCTTGCTCAGGCTGGTCTTGAACTCCTGAGCTCAAGTGAAGCACCAGGGCCAGTCTATTTGAAATTTTTTTACATCTGAGAGTTATCTCTTCTATCCAATTTATTAACTTGTCTGATAATTTGCTTATATCTGGATTTACTGATGGGTATTTATTTTAGACTCCGGATTATAATCCAATAGTAATTTATTTTTTTGTGGTTGTTCTATCTGTTCTTCCAGTTAGCTTCTCCCTTTTTTTTCTGAAAGAAGGTCTCACTCAGTCCTTTAGACTGGAGTGCAGTGGTGTGATCACAGCTCACTGTAAACTGCAACTTCTAAACTCAAGTGGTCCTTCTGCCTCAGCCTCCCAAGTATTTGGGATTATAGCTGCACACATCCATGCCCAGCTAATTTTAAAATATTTTGTAGAGATGGAGTATTGTTATGCTGCCCAGGCTGGTCTTAACTCCTGGCCTCTATGTATTCTTTTGCCTTGACCTCCTGAAGTGCTGAGATTGCAGTGTTGAGACACTGTGCCAGTCCTTCCGGTGATCCGTTGACATATCACCATCAATGTTGGTTTTTGTTTACTCTTCTGTACTTTCTGGGAGTACAAAATGCTGGGGATGCTTATCCTAGAGTCAGACATCTCCTGATTCTTCAGGAGACATCTGAATAAAAGGCTGATTCCTTTTATTGAAGAATAGCAATTTTGAACATTTCTGTTTTCATTTTCATTCAGTTAATGCATTTTTTTTTTTTTTAGAGACAAAGAGTCTCACTTTGTCACCCTCAGTAGAGTGCCATGGCGTCACAGCTCACAGCAACCTCCAGCTCTTGGACTTAAATGATTCTCTTGCCCCAGCCTCCCAAGTACCTGGGACTTGGGTGCCCTCCATAATGCCTGGCTATTTTTTTTTGTTGCAGTTTGGCCAGGGCTGGGTTTGAACCCACCACCCTTGGTATACAGGGCCAGCGCCCTACTCACTTAGCCACAGGTGCCACCCCACTTAATGCATTTTTAAAAACTTTCTTCTTCTTTGACCCATGGATTATTTAAAAGTGAGGGTTTTTTTTCTTAATTTCTAATTTTCTTCCATTGTGGTGAAGAACACTTTTCTATTATTTCAATGATTTAAAATTTATGGATATTTATTTTATGCCCCAGGATATGTTCTAGCTTGAAATATGTCCCATAAGTGCTTGAAAGGAATGGATATTCAGTTGTTGTGTAGAGTGTGCTATAAATGTTGATTAGATCCTGGTGGTTGATGATGTTTTTCAGTTCTTCCACATTCATGCTGATTTTCTATGTAGTTGCTCTATCAACTTTTGAGAGCAGGGTAATGATGTGCCCACCTATAATTGTGTCTTTGTCAAATTTATCATTTCAGTTGTATCAGTTTTTACTTACATTTCCACCTCTCTTTTCTGGTATACATACATTTATCTTTTTTCTATTTGTTTCTGTTCTTCAGTTGGCAATTTCTATTGTTTTTGTCTTCCAATGCACTTACTTCTCTGTCATTCTGGTGTTGAGCCCATCCACTGAGATTTTTATTTTGGTTATTGTATTTTTCAATTATAACATTTTCATTTGTTTTTCTTTATATTTTCTACTTATTTACTGAAGCTTCCTATTTTTGCATTTATTTTAAGCACGTTTTCACATTCCTGTTGAAGCACTTTATCATGGCTGCTTAAAAACTTTTGTCAGATAATTGTAACATTTGTGCTATATTGGTTTTTGGCATCTATCAATTATCATTTTTTATTACATTTGAGAACTTCCTGGTTCTTGGTATAATGAGTTATTTTCTATTGAACCTGGAAATTTTTGCATTATGTTCTCAGAGTCTGGATCTTACTTAAATATTGTTTTACCTGATACCCACTCCAGTGGGAGAAAGGAGGCCCGTCTCATTATTGGCTGATTGAAGTAAACTTGGCTTATTTTACATGTGAGGGATATAGGGTGATTCTTGTTACACCTGGGTGGGGTTGGGAGTCCCCTCTTCCATATGATCTCCTTTGGTCCTTAATTTTAATAATACCCACACTTTTGTATGTGACTGCTTACATTGTATTTACATGCTTCTGTTTCTAATACAGATAAAGTCTGGAGCTGCTGCCCAAAGAATTGGAGGTCATTTAGTTCCAAATGCTACTTTATTTCTACTGAATCAAGATCTTGGAGTGAAAGTCAGAAGAACTGCTCTGAAATGGAGGCTAACTTGCTGGTGATCAACACCAAGAAAGAGCAGGTACTTCCTAACAGATAATGGAGTCGCGAGCTCTCCCTGCTTTTTGTGTCTCCCTTGAGTAAGAAGGAGGTCTTTGTTATTTTGAAATATTTGTGTTGTGGCAGAAGGTTTTCAATAAAATAGATAGGAAAGCCTCTTTACAATCTATACCTTTTTCCTTAGTCAGGAAAACCAACCTCCCCCAAAGAAACTGTGGTGTTAAAAATATAACATGGGGGTCAGCGCCTGTGGCTCAAGGGAGTAGGGCACTGGCCCCATATGCAGAGGTGGCGGGTTCAAACCCAGCCCCCGGCCCAAAACTGCAAAAAAATAATAAGAAAAAATAACATGGGGAGGGCGGCGCCTGTGGCTCAAAGGAGTAGGGCGCTAGCCCCATATACCGGAGGTGGTGAGTTCATTATATATATACATACATATATATTGGGGATAGAGTTGAAGGTTGAATTTTCTGTTTGTTACTAAATGTATAAATTTTTATACATCATAACTACTTAACAGAGAAGATGTATTAAATTATATAGAGAAATAAAGTTAAATCATCAATAACCAGAGTCAACAATCAGTAAAGAAATTGAAGAATGTCTGAAGTTGAGAGCTGCCGCGTCCGAGCGCTGCCTTGGCTTTGCGGCCGAAGGCTCTGAACCAGCTGCCCGCCGCCTGCCTGTCGCCTTGCGGGCCGCCCAACCCTGCCCGCTGTTCAGCGAGGCGCTGCGCCCGGAGTTTTAGGAGCTGGTGGCCGCGGCCTTCCAGCGCCGAGAGCTCCTGGGCGGCTTCCTGAACCCGGATGAAGTGTGCGCCATCGTGAGCTCGGACGCGCGGCCCGGGGATGTGGGCGCGGAGGCCGCGGTGGCGGCCGAGGACCGGCTGGTCGCGCTACTGCCTCTGCGGCACCTATTTCCCGGAGCACTGGGACCTGGAACCGCCGCTGCTGGAGCTCGACTGGCCGGCCTTCTATCAGGGTGCCTAGGGCGGCTCCACGAGCGTCCAGGCGCACTTCCAGCCTTGCTAGGCGGTGAGCCGCTGCAAGGACGCTCTGAGCCAGCAGCTCCTCGGCGCGAGAGGCGATTGCAGTGGTAATGCACCATCTTCACAGGTACTGACATCTTCAGAGACCTGGAGGAGATAACCAGAATCAACAATAGGAAAAAAGGATTTGCTGTGTATATCCTTCTGAACCAGGCTCTACTCTTTCAATTTTTGGTATGTGCATGGATCTGAAAGTTCATCCGGAACACAAAAAGGAAATATCGATTAGGCAAAGTGAGGAACGAAAATTGGGAAGGTTCACAACAAGTTCGCGTTGGTTGATGTAGTATTCACGTAGCAACTGGCTCCTACAGTTTCATGTGGATGGGTGGAAAATTAAATAACAGTAACTTGCTAATTCTATCTGGCCAAGTGGTGGCACACTTTGACCTAGAGTTCCGAATCCTCTATGCCTATTAGCCCCCAACTCCTATCTAACTTCCAGATCAGAAATAAATTTGACCATGTTCACAGTCCAAAGAGCTCACGTTGGGCAACCTGCTGCGGATGCTGTCAGCCTCATTTCAAAGGAGAAATCTTACCCAATGTAAAGAAAAAGCTTTATGGTCTGCAAAGGCGGAAGATCATGTTTATGGGATTTTTCTATTTGGGAATGTGGTACAACTTCTGGCCCTGGATGGGAGGCTGCTCTGGAAACCTGGAAGGTGAAAGCTTCATCCTCAGGGAAATTTTTGTTCTGGGATCAGGAAAACAGTGTAGAACACCAAGGAAAAGATAGAGACAACGTAAACTACTTTCTGTTCTTAAAGCTCGTAGGAAGATCAAGCCAGAGACTTCAGCCTCAGAGAAAAAAATGATTGTGTGAAACTGCCTAATGCAGGATAACTAGGGGCACTCGCCAGTGTTCCCGGAGGAAATGTGTTTATACTGTGCCCCTGAGGAGTTAGCAACCTGCTTACACTGTGTTCTCAATATGGATTATTAACATATTTAATATTGTCTTCTTTTGCCAGTAAGGCAAAATTGCCCCCAAAAGAAGGCTGACAAAAAGCTAGGAAACTGATCAGGGTTCCGTTGGCTAAAACTTAGATGATATGAGGCTTAAAATTGACTATTGCACCTCATCACAAATGTTTATGGTGTTTGAGTGCTGTTATTTGAAATGGTTTTTAGTTTTATGTCTTCCAAAATCTAAAAAATTTTGGGAAATTAGAGAATATGAGTTTTTTTACTGTTATGGTTTCTATTAATATCTTATTCTGTAATGCCAAAGTAATATTCATACAAAGGTATTGATATGCTCCAGATTGGTTTGGTGAATTGTAAAGTGAGATCTCTTGTTTCATTGTCTCCCATTGTAAGTCAGGAGATTGTTTTCCTAGAAGAAATGATCCTAACAAAATTCTGCATCAGAATCACCTGTATGTAAAATTAATAATAAAACATTTACCATAATGCTGAAAAAAAAAAAGAACGCAGCTAAAGCTGAGTGGTCTAAAGTTTACGACTTCTTTCTTTTCTTACCTCAGGATTTCATCATACAAAATCTGAATGAACATTTTGCTTATTTTGTGGGGTTGTCAGATCCAGAGGGTCGGAGACATTGGCAGTGGGTTGATCAGACACCATACAAAGAGAGAGCCGCGTGAGTATGGAATTAGATAAAGGAATCATGGGTCCAAGACCCAGGGAGTTTAGGGTGTTGTAGCTGTCAGCTATAAAACTAGAAGAGCTCCCTGTTAACTCCAGGGCACTGGGTTAAATAATTGTATTATGTCATTTAGTCATCACAAGAATCTGATGAGGCACTTGTTATTTTTTCCACTATAGAGATGAGGAAATTGAGTGTGGAGAATGAGGATAATTCATTTAAGGTCACCCAACAGTGTCAACAATGGTCTTCAAATCCAGGTGGTTTTTACTGTGCTTTTAGCCCCTATAGTTGTGTCTTTAAATACAATACAAATTGATGTTGGTTAAGATCGTAACCAACTATTAAGATTTCATATTTCTTATAAGGCATAAATGCCAAATTCTGATAGCCTTATAATATCTCATAATTATATAATTTTGTTTGTTTGTTTTTTGCAGTTTTTGGCTGGGGCTGGGTTAGAACCCACCACTTCCTGCATATGGGACCAGTGTCCTACTCCTTTGAACCACAGGTACCACCCGTAATTATGTAATTTTTTAAAAACTCAAATATGGCTGGTCACCTGTAGCTCAGTGGATAGGGTGCTGGCCACATGCTCTGGGGAACCTGGACCTGCTAAAACAAACAAACGAACAAACAAACAAACAAAAAAACAGCCGGGCATTGTAGTGGGCACCTGTAGTCCCAGCTACTAGGGATGCTGAGGCAAGAGAATCGCTTGAGCCCAAGAGTTTGAGGTTACTGTAAGCTATGACGCCATGGCACTCTACTGAGGTTGACAAAATGAGACTCTGTCTCAATAAATAAATACTCAAGTACTTGAATAGATTACCACCTTTTCTCATATGTACTGTGAGAAATATTATATATAGTTGATGTTCCGCTATGCCCTATTTTTTATATAAGAAAACTGAGAAGCAGGGATATTAAATGACTTGTCCAAGATAACAAGAATAGGTAGAAGATTACAGAGATTTTTACTAGTTCTTTAGACTCCGCAAACAGTACATTAATATAAAGGAAAATATAAGCCAGTCCCAGTGGGTCATGACTGTAATCCTAGCACTCTGGGAGGCTGAGGTGAGTGGATTGCTTGAGTGAGACCTCATCTCTACTAAAAACAGGAAAACTAGCTGAGCATGGTAGCACATGCCTGTAGTCCCAGCTACTTGGGAGGCTCAGGCAAGAGGATTACTTGAACCCAGGAGCTTGAGATTGCTGTAAGCCATGGTAATGCCTCGGCATTCTACCTAAGGCAACAGAGTGAGACTCTGTCTTAAACAAAAAAAGGGAGGGAGGGAGGGAAGGAAAAAATTCTATTGATAAGTGGGGCCAGGGTGAAACCTTCTAACCATATAAGAAAAACCTATGGACTGCCAGTCCCTTGGGTACAGGACATAAGGATGGACAAATACAAAGGAGCCTCTGAGATATCTGCTGTGAGGATGTTTGAAGCAATAAGGTGGAAAACGCTGAGTAATGTGGGCATCGTTTTCCAGGGAAATGCCAGAGATGCAAGTGAAGGAGAAGCTATTTCTTTTTACTTTTTTTTTTTTTTTTTGAGACTGAGTCTCACTATGTCACCCTTGGTAGAATGCTATGGCATCAGAGCTCACAACAACCTCAAACTCTTGGGCTTAAGTGATTCTCTTGCATCTGCCTCCCAAGTAGCTGGGACTATAGGCACCGGCCACAACGCCCGGTTACTTTTTGTTGCAGCTGTAATTGTTGTCTAGCTGGCCTCAGCCGGGTTAGAACCCACCACCTTGGTGTATGTGGCTGGCGCCGTAATATGGGTGCTGAGCCAAAGGAGAAACTATTTCTAGTGGGTAAGAGTGGATTTGGGCATATCTGACCTTGGCCTCTGTGAAGTTCATCCCAATCCCCTCACTCTTTGACTGTCTCTAACCTTTGTCAAAGTACTGTTTAATGAAATACCCTCATCCTTGTTCTCCCTTTCAGATTCTGGCATCCAGGTGAGCCCAGTGATCACAAAGAGCGTTGCGTTATTGTAAATTTTCGCAAGCCATATACAGCATGGGGCTGGAATGACGCTCATTGTAATAATCCTCAAGGCTCTGTTTGTGAGATGATGAAGATCTACTTATGAATCAAACATTCTTCATGGACATGTGGTTGGATTGGCATCCATCATTATAGAGATAGATAATCAGCTCTTTTTTTTTCTTTTTTTTTTTTTTTTTTTTGCAGTTTTTGGCCAGGGCCGGGTTTGAACCCACCACCTCTGGTATATGGGGCAGGCTCCCTACTCCTTGAGCCACAGGTGCCACCCAATCAGCTCTTTATGTGTAAGAAAGGTCCATGGAATTTTAGGTAGCTAGTCAGCTGTTTCACTTCTGACAGAATTGCTCCACACAGTTATTCATTTGTTCATTCATAAAATGACCATTTCTGGGGCATTTTCATATGCCAGAAACTGTCCTGGAGACCCCTTTTTTGTGCACACGGAGGGAGCATGAGCCTCTCTCCTTACTTCTGTCAGACTACTTAGGAATTATTTACTGAAACAATTGTGCAATGTAGTTTCTGTACCTGTCTGGGCATCCTCTTTGCCCCCACCCCAGCTTTATTGATGTGCAATTGACAAATAAAATTATTTATATTTAAGGTATATAGTATGGTGATTTGATATACTATATTTTGTGAAATGATTACTACAGTCAGTTAACATATCCATCACATTACATAGTTACCAACTTTTTGAGTGTGGAGTGAGAACATTTAAAATCTACTTTCTAAGCAAGTTTCAAATGTGCATTATAGTATTATTATTATTTAGATAGAGTGTCACTTGGTCACCCTTGGTAGAGTGCTGTGGCATCTTAGCTCACAGCAACCTCAAACTCCTGGACTCAAGTGGTTCTCTTGTGTCAGCCTCCCAGGTAGCTGGGATTGCAGATGTCCGCCACAGTGTCCAACTATTTTTCAGAGACAGGGGTCTTGCATTTGCTCATGTTGATCTTAAATTCCTGAGCTCAGGCAATCCACCTGCCTCAGCCTCCCAAGTGCTGGGATTACAGGCATGAGCCACCACACCTGGCTTATTACTATTATTTTTTGAGACAAAGTCTCACTGTGTCACCCTCAGTAGAGTGCTGTGATGCCACAGCTCACAGCAACCTCAAACTCTTGGGCTCAAGCAATTCTTTTGCCTCAGCCTCCTGAGTAGCTGGGACTACACGTGCTCTCCACAATGCCCAGCTATTTTTTTTGTGTGTGTGTATTTGTCATTGTTGTTTGGCAGGCCTGGCCCAGGTTCGAACCCACTAGCCCTGGTGTATGTGGTTGGGGTCCTAGCCTGCTGAGCTATAGGCACTGAGCCAATTACAGCATTGCTTATTTATTTTTTGTTTATTTTTATTTTTAGAGACAGAGTCTCACTTTATCACCCTCAGTAGAGTGGTGTGGCGTCACAGCTCACAGCAACCTCCAACTCTTGGGCTTAGGCCATTCTCTTGCCTCAGCCTCCTGAGTAGCTGGGACTACAGGCGCCCGCCACAACATCCGGCTATTTTTTTGTTGCAGTTTGGCCCGGGCTGGGTTCGAACCTGCGACTCTTGGTATATGGGGCCGGCGCCCTATCCACTGAGCCACAGGTACCACCCGATTACAGGATTATTAACTACAGTCACCATGTTGTATATTAGAGCTCCAGACTTTATTCATCTTATAACTGAAAGTTTTTAACTTTTTGACCAACAGTGTCCCATTTACCCCACATTTCCCCACCCACTATGTTTCTATGAGATTGACTTCTTTAAGATGCTACGTATGGATGGGATCA
Organism: Loris lydekkerianus; assembly: GCA_963574355.1. Taxonomy (NCBI): domain Eukaryota; kingdom Metazoa; phylum Chordata; class Mammalia; order Primates; family Lorisidae; genus Loris; species Loris lydekkerianus. Next base: position 9,820 of record CAUYPK010019563.1, read on the forward strand.
TACAGTATTTGTCATTGTCTGACTAATTTCACTTAACTTAATGCCCTCCAAATTCATCCATGTTGCTGCAAATTTTAGGATTTCCTTATTTGATGTCTGATGATATTCTGTTATTTATACATAGCGGAATTTTCTTTATTCATCCATCCACTGGTTGACACTTCAATTGTTTCCATTGTGAATAACAATGCAGTAAACATAGGATTGCAGGTTAAAAGTTCTAAGAAGCAATGAAAACAATCCTTTTTCCAAAAGTGTCAAAAAGAATAAAATACATAGGAATAAATTTAACGAAAGAAATGCAAGATTAGTATACTGAACATAATAAAATATTGGTGAAAAAACTGACTTTGTGAAGTGACAAAGTAATGGGAATATATCCTGTATTCATGTATTGAAATAGTTCGTATTGTTTAAATGTCCCTACTAGAGTGACATTTGCAAGCTGGCAGGCTAGAAGCCCTCTGTGCGTCCCCCCCACGCTCCACTAAGACAGTGAAAGGAATGACCAAATAACTACTTTTTTTTTTTTTTGGAGACAGTCTTATTATGTCTCCCTCAGTAGAGTACCATGGCATCACAGCTCATACCAACCTCAAGCTCTTGGGCTCAAGCAATTTCTCTTGCCTCAGCCTCCCTTGTAGCTGGGATCACAGACACCCACCACAATGCCCAGCTATTTTTGTTTGTTTATTTGTTTAGCAGGCTTGGGCCAAGTTGGAACCCGCCAGCCCCAGTGCATGTGGCCAGCACCCTAACTGCTGAGCTACGGGCACTGAGCCCAAACAACTACATTTTGATGAAAATATCTAAAGGAGAGCTCCAGGGTACATCAAAGAAGTAGCAGAAATACTGTGGAGCACAGAACTCCAGGATGGCCATATAGACAATGGAAGGAAGACCTTGCTTCTGCCACTTCATCCCTAAGTTGGGGTCAGCTCAGAACCAGGAGGGACTCTCCCTACAGGGAAAAGGTAAGCAGGAGGCCCCAAGCAGCCCCCTTTAACCCCTCTGACACCCACAGTCCTCCACCCTGGGGACCCCTGCAGTCCTTGCAGTTATAAAGCTCAGCTGAGGGAGCTGCTTGGCATTCCCTGCAAAGGTACTGTGCTCCCCAGAGAAGGCACCAGTACTGTGACAGGCCCATTGTGCCTCATGGAGCTACCATGCTGCACCATCTTGGAACCGGACCCAGTGTTGGAGTGTGTCCAACTCTGAGTACGATGTGCTGCTTCAGCACAAGCCCTGAGGAGCAGGGCACAGTAGCAAGTGGGAGGTGTAGATAAAGTAACTCTGAAGCAGCTTGTCCTCCCAGGGTGGGGTATAGCAGCAACTCAGCTCATGGATGGCACGCCACAAAGCAGGGATGTTTCAATGGCATCAAAGCCTCAGGGATAGAGGGTGCATGGGCACTGATCTCCAGGGATATAGTACCTTGGTTGCCCAGAGCCCAAGCTGAAGCAGTGCCCTACCTCCTAGGAATTGATGCCACAGCCACCCAGGGCAGTCACACTACTGTGCTTGAATTTACATGGCACCCTTCTTCTGAGGAAGATGGTGCCTTTGCTGCACAGAGCAATCACACTCCACTGTATCTGAATTAGAACAGTGTCCTGCCTCCCAGAGAAATGGTATTTTGATTGCCTAAGGCAGCCATGGCCCCCTGGGCCACAGCAAAAATGGTATAACACCTCCCAGGGAATCTGTGCTTTGGCTGAGCCAAGCATTTTCACCTCCCAAGCTGAGCTGATGTGTTATCCCAGATCAGAGCATAGGCAGAGCTGAGACACCCTGTCCTACAGGCAGAACAACTGTAAAATCTTCATTCGCTGCAATTAATTAATCCCCAGAAGTTAATCTGTAGCAACTCTCCTCCCCAGAGAGTGGGGTTGTGTCTGTGCTGTTCTCTGACGCTCAGCAGCCAAGTTACAGCTGCATTCCACCATCCCAGGGTCCTTGCTTCTTTTGTACCTGCCTCACAGTGTCTGGTATATTGCTGTGTCCTACCATCACAGGGGCCAGGGTGCGGTGCCTCTACCCTGGGGTCTGAGTAGCCACTGTGCCCTATTGGCTATGGTTCCTAAATGATAGCACTACCCTGTTCCCCAAACCCAAACCTTCAGGATACCCCTTCTTCCCTGGAGTCTCCTGTGCCTGAACTACTGAGGGTGGGGTGTATCTCATAGTTATAGATTCTGCTCTGTGGAAAATCTTCATACAATCCTGTCATAGAGGGTTAACCTGTACCCCAGGTGCCAGTATAGGTTTTTGAGACCCTGAGTCCAGAACTCTGGCTCTATGGCTGACTTTAATACCCAGGCCTTGGAACCTAGTGCTGCTATAGCTGCTTGTGGACTGCGTCAGATCCAATGCCAAGAGGGACCCGCGCAGCCAAGTCTACCATTGTGACATAAACAAGAATTGCAAGACACCAAAAGCCCTTGCCACTGAGAACCCTAGCAAACTATACTGTTGCAGCCACTGCCACAGACTCTTACAGCCTAGACCTATGAGGCACCCACAGTCATTACTGACATTGGTAACAACCAAAGAAACTAAAGAGAGGCTGTACTACTGCATGTACTCAAAAGGAGAGTCACTACAGGCTTTCCAACTAGTATGCAAACTCATCTCTAGGTGAAAGTCTTTCTTATGAAAGCCACTCTGTGAAGTTCAGAAGAGGTTATGTGATCCAGCAGATATGCAGACATCAAAGCAAGGACAAAGCAAGAAAAAATGACACCAACAAAGGGACACAATTCTTCAGTAACTGACCCCAAAGAAATAGAAATTTACAAATTGCATGAAAGGGAATTCAAAATAATGCTCTTAAAGAAACTCAGCTATAATAAATTGTTAAAAAACATATAATATGAAAAGATGTAAATTGTGGCATCAAAAATAATTGCAGGCTAAGTATATCACACCTGTAATCCCAGCAATTTGGAGACTGAGGCAAGAGAATTGCTTGAGTGCAGGAGTTCAAGACCAGCCTAGGAAACATAATAAGACTCCATCTTTCAAAAAAAAAAAAAAATTAGTTTGGTACGCTGGCTAACCCCTGTCATCTTAGCTATTTGGGAGGCTTAGCAGGAAGACAACTTGAATCCAGGAGTTTGAAGTTGCAGTAAGCTATGATTGAATTGCTGTACTTCAGCTTGTGTGACAGTGAGACACTGCCTCTTAAATGAATAAATAAATAGCAAGAGGGAGACTAGACTTTTTATTTGCTACTGAAGTTAAGTTATAATTAGTGTAATGCAGTATATTATAACAATAAGATATTCTATGTAAGCCTCATGGTAACTGAATGCAAATAACTATAGCAGATACACAAACATTAAATAGAAATGAATCAAAACTCAGTAGTGCAGAAAATTGCCAAATCACAAAGGTAAATTACAAGAGAGGTAGAAATGAACAAAGGATGTACAAAACAATCAGGTAACAATCAGGGGATGGCAGTAGTAAGTCTTTACTTATCAACAATTACTTTCAATGTAATTGGTTTAAATTCTTCCATCATAAGACAGAGTGGCTTATGGATAAATGAAAGACTCCCCTATGTGCTGACTAAAGGAGATCCACTTTCATCTTAATGACACACACAGGCTGAATATGAAGAAATGAAGAAGATATTCCATTTAAATTATATATTCAAACAAGAGCAGGTGGAAAGCTAGGCTGGCAAAAGATAAAATAGACATCAAGGCAAAAACTGTTCTGAGAGACAAAGAAGGTCATTAGTAAATGGTAAAGTAAATAATTCACCAAGTAGACCTAACAATTATAAATCTATATGCAACCAACATTGGGCATCTCATTATATAGAGCAAACATTAATGGACATGAGGGGAGAAATAGATAGCAATATAATAATATTAGGGAACTTCAATCCCTTACTTTTTTTTTTTTTTTTAGAGACAGAGTTTCACTTTGTTGCCCTCGGTTGAGTGCCCTGGCTTCACAGCTCACATCAACCTCCAACTCCTGGGCTTAGGTGATTCTCTTGCTTTAGCCTCTCGAGTAGCTAGGACTACAGGTGCCGGCCACAATGCTCAGCTATTTTTTGTTGTAGTTTGGCTGGGGCTGGGTTCAAACCCACCACCCTCTGTATATGGGGCTGGTGCCCTACTCACTAAGCCACAGGTGCCGCCCGCAATCCCTTACTTTTACCAATGGGCAGATCAACCACACAGAAAATTTATAAGGAAATACTGGAATTGAACTACACGTTAGGCAAAATGGACCTAAAAGATATGTATATGTTCCTTGCAGTGCTATTCATAATAGCCAAGTTTTAGAATCAACCTAAGTGTCCATCAATGGGTGAATGGATAAAAAAATCATGATACATATATGCAATGGAATATTATATAGACATAATAAAGAATGAAATCTTGCCATTTGCAACCACATGCATGAGACTGGAAAACATCATAATAAGTAAAATAATCCAAGCATGGAAAGACAAATCTCATAAGTTCTCATTCATTTGTGGAATCTAATACTAAAAATAATTGATCTTATGGAGACAGAGAGTAAAATGATGGTTAAAAAAGTATGGGAAGGGTAATGGGAGGGGGATAAAGTAGAGATGGTTAATGGGTAAAAAAATATAGCTAGTTAGATAAGATGAACAATATTTGATAGCACAACAAAGTGACTATAATTAACAATAAGTTAGGGTTTTCTCTGAAATAACTAAAAGACTAGAATTGGAATGATCTTAACACAAAGAAATGATAAATGGCTGAGGTGATGGATACCTCAATCACCCAGATTGGATTAATTCATGTAACAAGCCTATATCAAATCATCACACGTATCCTGCAAATATAACAACTGTTATGTACCCATAAAAATTAAAATTAAAATTAGACAAAAGAAAACCTGAAAAGACCAATAATAAATTAATAGTTTGAAGCAGTAATTATAAACCTCCCAATGAAAAGCCCAGGACCTTACAGCTGAATTCTACCAAAGTTTAAAAAAATTAAGACCAATACTTCTTAAACTCTCTTGAAAAATAGAGCTGGACAGAATACTTCCTAACACGTTTTAAGCCAGTATTACCTTTATACCTATACCAGTTAAAGATACCAACCACAAGAAATGAAATTGATGGGGAGGGAGGCGGGAGCTGGGTGGAAGGAGGGGGATTGGTGAGAATACACTTGTGGTGCATCTTACAATGGTATATGTGAAACTTAGTAAATGTGGGATGTAAATGTCTTAACACAATAACTGTGAAATTGCCAGGAAGGTATGTTAACCAGTGTGATATAAACGTGTCAACCGGTCTGTGAAAATAATAATAATAATAATAATAATAATAATAATAATAATAATAATGTTGCAATGAACATGAATAGACATTTTTCAAGAAAAGATATCCATGTCCAACAGAAACAGGAAAAAATGCTCACCATCAAATACAAATCAAAATCACAATGAGGCATCACCTTATCCCTTTTAGAATGGCCAGTTTTAAAAAGTCATAAAACCAGACATTGGTACAGATGAAGTGAAAAAGGAATGTTCATTCACTATCAGTAAGAATATAAATCAGCACAACCTGATTAATATAATAAAAAAGATTGTAGTCTTCTCAAGAATTATTGTAGATTGCAGACCATTTGATCCAGCAATCCCGCTACTGGGGATCTCCCTGAAGTTAAAGTCACTATTTAAAAAAGACACTGGGCCTCTGTGTTTATTACAGCACAATTCACAAATGCGAAGATATGGAACAAACACAAGTGTCCATCAACTGGTGAGTGGATAAAGAAAATGAG
>CAUYPK010019567.1:0-31305 GCA_963574355.1 Loris lydekkerianus
CGTCAGGGCACTCTACCCAAGGCAACAGCCCAAGGCTCCAGTGTTCCAAAACTGTCTCACTCTGCCCCTTAGGATTAGGGCTGTGAGGCAGTTCTGTCCCCGCCTTTAAGCTGCTCAGTCAATAGGTTACTTTGTCCCGCCCGATCTTAGCTCTGGGACCCTGAGGGCAAAGCTTGCTGGAGCAATTTTTCCACACAATGGCTTTCACTTAGCCCAGCTCAGTGGCTCCTTTTGGGGTCCCAGACAATGCCCAAAGTTCTCCACACTTTTGCTCAAGCTCTCCCCAGTGCAGCTCAACTGAGCGCCGAGTCCAAGAACACCAAAAAAGTTCACAGGTAAGGCCTTTCCAGTTTGCAGTCTCACTGCTGCTTGTACTCACGGTTGCCGGCGTGATTAGGTTGATTGAACACACGCATCCACTTGCCAGTTTTCCACTGTTTTTGTCTTCCTCCTGGGGTCCAGAAGTCCCTTGCTGGCTCTCTGTGTCCTCAAAGGGATGATTGTAGGCAGGTCCCACCGGCCAGAGATGTCTGGAATCTTGTCTCCCCAGATTCGCCAGGCCCAGTTACAGGGAAGCTGTTACTCAGCTGCCATCTTTAATCCGAGTCACTGGCTAATTTTTAGAGACAGGCTCTCGCTCTTGCTCAGGTGGTAAGCTCAAGTTCAAGGCAACCTCAACTTCCCAGAGTGCTGGGACAGGTGTAAGCCACCTTGACTGGCCCCATATTCTGTTATTTTTATAGGTTGAATGAAATTATAATAAAAACAGCATTTCCCAAGCATGAAGTTATTCTCATTATCTTAACATACAGTAATACAGTGGCTCTCTGTACGCACAGTTCTGTATCTGTAGATCAAAAATATTCAGGAAAAAATATTCAGGAAAAAATAAAAATAATATACATTTTTAAACTACAGTATAATAACTATTTACATAGCATTTACATTGTATTATAAGTAATCTAGAGATGATTTAAAGTATATGGGAAGGATGTGTGTATATTGTCTGTAAATATTATGCCATTTTATAGGAGGGACTCAGGCATCCACAGATTTTAGTATCACTGGTGAGGCCCTAAAGCCAATCACCCATGGATACCAAGGGACAACTATGTACAAAAACATCCATAATTCCAGTCTATATGGACAAGATTATTATTAAGTGGCAATTAATGACCACTTGGTGTTTATTTTTTCAAATTAAGCATGATAGACTATACATATAAGTTGGTTTGGATGAACTGTGACAGGCTACTCAGGCTGATACAGGAGGTGGCCTTTTATGGGCACAGTGGAAGGCAGGGGTAGGTAGCTGTAGGTACCACTTCTACTGTGTTCCTGAGCCCTTTGCTTCCTTAAGAGGTTGCTAATCAAGGAGCCAGAAATGTTACAAGTCTTTTGGAAACTAAGATGACTCCCAGAGGTCCTTTAGAAAGTGTTAGGCTATTGAGAATCTTTCATTATCATGGAGTCATGTACTCTGGGTAAGAATCAAATTCTGTGATACTTTTTTAAAACCACAGAAACTGTGTTAGAGAGTCCATTGATAAGTTAGTAAGTACAACATTAAACAACTATTTGACTGATGGCTGCATTACACAATTTGAGGACAAATAATGTCAGTCACTCGTTTCAAAAGTAATATACCTTCTAATTGGAGAATGGACCTTTAATATAAAACAGTAAGAGAGGCTGGGTGCAGTGGTTTGTGCCTGTAATCTCAGCCCTCCAGGAAGCTGAGGCGGGTGGATTACCTGAGCTCACAGGTTCAAGGCCAGCCTGAGTCAGAGTGAGAATCTGCCTAAAAAAATTGCCAGGCATTGTGGCGGGCACCAGCTACGTGGGAGGCTGAGGCAAGAGAATCGCTTGAGCCAAAGAATTTGAGGTTGCTGTGAGCTATGATGCCAGAGCACTTTACTGAGGATGACAAAGTAAGACTCTATCTCAAAAAAAAAAAAAAAAAAGAAAGAAAGAAATAAAACAGTAGGAGCATAAAAAAATTATATTTAAGTGTTACATGTACAGCTCAAACCAAAAGTGCATTAGATTTTAGAGAAGCTTGCCAAATCCTCTTTTTACACTTGTAGAATGGGAAGAAAGACCGTAAAAGATATGACATACCCTCTCTTTTAAATTAGAATATCAGGCTTGGCGCCTGTGGCTCAAGCGGCTAAGGCGCCAGCCACATACACATGAGCTGGCAGGTTCGAATCCAGCCTGGGCCTGCCAAACAACTATGATGGCTGCCAAAAAATAGCTGGGCATTCTGGCGGGCGCCTGTAGTCCCAGCTACTTGGGAGGCAGAGGCAGGAGAATCGCTTGAGCCCAGGAGTTGGAGGTTGCTGTGAGCTGTGATACCATGACACTCTACCCAGGGTGACAGCTTGAGGCTCTGTCTAAAAAAAAAAAATTAGAATATCAGATAAAGGACATTTCAGACATTAAAGTGTTAAGAACAGGTAAAGATCTTTCAGGGAGAAATCCATAGTGAATTTTGGCCTGGTGGATTGACTGAAGCCTAAAAGGTAGAACTGGAGAGTCTGATTGGATAAAAGGGAGCTAGTGGGGTGCTTCTTTCACCTTCTCTGGACCTTGGGGTGTTTGTAAACCCAGTGGAAAAGTACTTCTGGGTAGATGCTGATCCAGTATGTGATGATAACCTGGGGGATAAAGGGAGAAGTTTGCTCTTGATTTGCATGATTGCATGAGCCACTTACACTTTCTTTTCTTCTACCTAGACTTCATTTATAAGTAAATATAATTTTGCAAACCAGTGGGGTTCTGATAAATGGGTTTTTGCTTTTTATACTTCAAAAATGACTTTCAACAAGCACTTTGTGGAGCTTGTTTCACCTTGCATTCTCTTTTTTCTGTTTTCCTTTTGACCAATATCTATTTTATTAGCAACTTTGCTAGGTTATTAGTCTTTTGTCATCAGATTTCATGTCCTCAGTGTAACCAGTCAACAAAAAATGTTATAAGCATCTACTATCTAAAGGTATAGGAAATATTAAAACCTGAATATGAAATAGTCCTTTTTCCCCAGAAGTTCACAGTCCAGTGGGTGAAGCATGTAAACAGACAATTATAGTAGGCGTGTGAAGTAATAAAGGTTTTTATAGGGGAAACACAAATGACCACTACTTTAGACTTTGGGAGAAGAATAAGGATAGGCAGGTGACTAAAGGGGGAAGTATTTTTCTAGGGAGAATAATCAACACATGCAAAGGTGCAGAACTATGAAATAATTACAGCCTGGGCACGGGGGCACACACCTGTGATCACAGAACTTTGGGTGAAGGATTGCTTGAGGCCGGGAGTTCAAGACCAGTGTGGACAACATAGGGAGACCTATCTCTACAAAAGAATAAATTAAAAATTAGCAGGGCATGGTGGCACACACTGTAGCCTCAGCTACTTAGGAGGCTGAGGCAGGAGAATCACCTCAGCCCAGGTGTTTGAGGTTGCAGTGATGCCACTGCACTCTAGCCTGGGTGATAGAGTGAGACTTTATCTCTAAAAAAAAAGAGAAATTGGTATAAGTAGAGCACTGTAGTATGAGAAGAGGGCTGGACAGATGGGCGGGAGCCAAATTTCATTCATCATAAGCCCTTGGCAGAAAAGGATTAGAGATTGGAAGATAAGTCAATCCTTTGTATTAAATGAGTTGTGGCTGGGGAGACTGACCCATAGGATAGGACGGTATGGGTAAGAAGGCCAGGAAAGAAAAGGTTTGGCACGTCATGGATAGGAGGGTGGGCCACATGTCTCAGAGATTGACCGTTAGTGGATAGGATTTCAGAGTGGTGGTAAGAAGATGATCAGATAACCAGGAATTTATTCCAGAGACAAAGATAGTGATGTGGGATGTATCATTTAGTACTCAGGAAGCTAAGAAGGCTGTCTGTAGGTGCAGAGAAACTTGATCTTGTTTAATCGTATATGAGGCTCCTTTCCCAGTATTTTATTATGAAAAAATTTAGACATACAGAAACTAAAGTAATTGTATAGTGAATATTGATATATCCCCCACTAATATTTCACAATTACTATTTTCCTATATTTGCTCTTTCACATTTCTATCCTTCTATCTCACTATCTTCTGAAAAAGGAATTCTCAGAATCCTGACAAGAGTGCAGCCACTTTAGAAAAAACAAGCAACCCCTCCCCAGACTCCAGGTTGCTTCAAGGCCAGACTTCCTGGAAATACCCTACCCATATCCTGGCCAGCACTAAGGATGCCCATGATCCTGACCAGCACTAGAGATGAGCCCTGGGTGGTATGCCCACCGCCTTGACACAAACATCAATCAGAAGAGAAGACTCCAGTCACTTCCCCATTCCAGCTACACTGATAATGCTAATAAAGGCCTTTTGCAACTGTATGGGACAGAGCGGATGCCTGGTCACACCCCACTCTACTCTCTCCTCTAACAAAGCCTTTTCTTATCCCTGGATTGGCCTTCTCTTCTTCTTGCAGACCCTGACCCCATCTCCACAGTAAACCTCTCACATCTTAATTTTTTTGCATTTCAAAGTAAGTTACAGGCATTGATAAACTTCACCCCCAGACACTTCAGCATAAATATCATGAACTACTATTTAATATTAGTTTATGGTTCTTTTGTTGATGTAAAATTTGTACACGTGAAATGTAAAACTTTAAAGGGTGATAATTTGATAAATGTTGGCAAAGAGATACACCTGTGTAATCCAAGTCCCAATCAATATATAAGACATTTTCTTAATCCTAGAAAGTTCTTTCAGACCTTTCCAGTTGGTTCTTGCCTCCATTCCCCAGAGACAACTACTGTCTTGTGTTGTTTTTTTTTTTTGTTTTTTTTTTTTTGAGACAGAGTCTCAAGCTGTTGGCCCAGGTAGAGTGCCATGGCGGTTCAGCTCACAGCAACCTCCAACTCTTGGGCTTAAGCGATTCTCTCACCTCAGCCTCCCAAGTAGCTGGGACTACAGGCACTCACCACAATACCCGGCTATTTTTTGTTTGTAGTTGTCATTGTTGTTTGGCAGGCCTGGGCTGGATTTGAACCTGCTAGCTCATGTGTATGTGGCTGGCGCCCTAGCCACTGAGCTACAGGCACCGAGCCTGTCTTGTATTTTTCATTCTGACCTGTCTGCACATGCATTTCTCTGTATACTAATATTTTTATTTCTAAATATAGAATTTGCAGTTATTTGAAATTCATTTCCAATGCCATTTTTATCCATTTGAGTCTCTTGTGATTCTTCCTACTAGATAACATCTTTCCCTTCTTTGGAAGAAATAGTTTATATTGTATGGCTTGTATTATATTCTTTCTTGGCTATAGTTTTTGACAGTATTTATTTTATTTTGTCTTTCTTATTTGTATGCCCTTGTGTGTCTTGCATCTTTTGGAGTTTTGAATAAATTGTAGTTCATCTGACTTGAAGGTACAGCAAAATAATTTGAAAAAAAAAATTTTACCCACCATAATTAGCAAGCACACTATTTTGCTTACCCCTCTTTCAGTAAGAAATTTGAGAAGTTTGGACTAAAAATGGAAAAGCTGACTTCATGTTCGCAGATGGCACACCTGTAATACATGAAAAAACAGGTTTCAAGAGCATATTCAATTTTGAGGAAGTGCTCCTACTTTCCATTGCATCATTCAGCAGAGAATCTGTATTCCAAATTTTACAGTCTTGCAGTCAAGTTTATGGAATGATGTAAGGGAGGAATTGATGGTAACTCATTTTTCTTCTTGATCATAGTGTTAACCATCACCACTTTATTATTTGGAAGATGATAAACCTGAGTATGTAGACTTTTGTTTTTTTTTGAGACATTCTTCTCACTTTTTCTCATTCTGTCACCCAGTAGCATGATCATAGCTCATTATAACCTAGAGCTCCTGGCCGCAGGCTATCCTCACACTTCAACCTCCTGAGTAGCTGGGACTACAGGCACACACCACCATGCCCGGCTACTTTTTAAAGTTTATGTAGACATGGTATCTCTCTATGGTGACCATGCTGGTCTTGAACTCTTGGCTTCAAGAGGTCCTTCCACCTTTGTCAGTACGGCTCAATGCAAATAAGTAACATCTACTCGGTCCATTTGCATTGAATTGAGGGACCCAGAGAGGCCAACGTGAGCAAGCTCTCAGCAAGAAGGAACAAGGGTGCAGCCCCCTCCAATGTTCCTCACTGGGTTTTATTGAAATCTCAGGCATGAGAAAATACAACACAGTGGAAAGCTTCAAAGAGAGAATAAAGGTGAAAAAACAAAAACTTAACTGCATAGTTGAAACTCTTAGCACATTCTGTATACTGCACTTTTGTCTTGTCTTTTGTCACTGCTAATACATGACTTAGGACTAAGACAGTGTGCTGTGTCCGTGAGTTCTGTTTTTAGTACTCACAGCCAGCAGTGATGCTTGGCTTTTTCCTAGATTACTCTGTCCCTAGTGCCTAACACTTTTAACCCTGTGCTCTATCCTACATACCTTGGCTTTTCAAAGTTCTGGGATTATAGACATGAACCACTGAACCTTAGATCATTTTAATATGGCTGAGTAATAAACTGTGGAAACTTACCAAGAGTAACTGAACTACTATTTCAGCTCAAGGCCTTGAAAAATACTTTTATTTATTTAAAGAGTTTAGGGCCTAAAGTTGTTTGTAAGATACTCATAGATTTACATGACTGTTTACTAATGTGATAATATATTTGAACACATTGAACTAGAAACTATAGTGGGAAAATATACTCGTTTATTTAGAGAACCGCAAGCATTCCCACCAAGTGCCACACAAGGATGAGCAGGTGGCACTTGCAGGCTGCACTTACTCCTGCTGTGTAGGGGTCCCCTATCACCAGAATTGCTGCCATTTAATGGGACAGAAATTAAGACAAAATTTTAGAAAATCAGTACAGATTTGATATATTTGAATAATACTTTTTAAGTTTCCATGGTTGCCTGTAAGTAGACTTTTTTAGGTCTACTAAATTTTGGACCTTTCCTTCAATTATTTTGCACATTGCAGGTTGAGTAGCTCACATATTTTTATATGTATATTTAATGTGATCGTTAAATAAAGAATTGTCTAAAGGGAGAGTAGAGGGCTGAGGGTACATAGGATGTGACTGAACGCCAAGTCACCAGAACACCAGTCACTATCAGCACACTAGAACATTTATCAGTCCTTAGTGAGGTGAGCTCAGAAATTGAAGAGTGTAAGTTTAGAATCTTTGTGGGAATTCCACAGAGTGTGTTTATAGCAATTGAATTTAAAAATAAAAATAATTGAGATTAGAATGTATGCTTTCATTTTATTTCCTTGTAATTTGTTCTTATTGTATTTCTTTTATAGAAGTTATCTATTTAAAATTAAAATAGATTAATGAAAAAACCAAATGCAAGTCAGGTACCTCATCACACATAGTTCATGGAGTTAGAATCTGTTAGAAAAGTGTGGCATCTGGGTGGCTCCTGTGGCTCAAGGAATAGGGCGCCGGCCCCATATGCTGGAGGTGGTGGGTTCAAACCGAGCCCCAGTCAAAAACTGCAAAAGGACAATGTGGCATCTGGAAATGAATATATGAATCTGAGGATTTATCTGGAAATTTCTAGCCATGAGGTTGGCCAACTTCTAGGCAATGTTTCTGTCTGCTTGGCTCTGTGAAATACACGAATTTCTGTATTATGGCTAAATATGTATTTTTTTTTTGAAACAGAGTCTCACTATGTTGCTCTCAGAGCGCTATGGTGTCACAGCTCATAGCAACCTCAAACTTTTGGGCTCAAGCAATTCTATTGCCTCAGCCTCCTGAGTAGCTGGGACTACAGGCACCCGCTACAACACCTGGCTATTTTTGTTGTTGTTGTTGTTGTTGTTGTAGTAATTGTCATTGTTTAGCAGGCCAGGGCTAGGTTCCAACCCGCCAGCCCTGGTGTGGGTGGTTGGCGCCCTACCTACTGAGCTACAGTGGCTAAATATTAAAAATAAAATGCACATTTTAGAAAAATTAACAGGGTATTATACTCCATCAATGTTCTTAATTAAAAGTAACACATGATGATTTTTGATCATCTGATTCAGTACTGCAAAGTTTGGCCACCCTTTTTGTAGCACAGTGCCTTCTACCTCGGAGAAAGGTAGAATATTTATTGGAAAAATATTCATTGAATTCAGATGTTTTCTCCTAAGTTAGCAAATGTGGTCCATAATGTTACAGTATCCTTGAAAGGAAAGTTTGAAAGGTTAATATCCACCAAATGCTATCTGCCTTGTTCTGCTTTGTCAGACCTTTGCCAATCAGAACTTTGAGCATAATTATTAAGGTACCACTACTAAAGTTGTATATTTATTAAATCGTTTTTGTTGTTGTTGCTGTTTTAATCAGATGAGATTTGATTACAAAGTAAATTTTTTGTTATTTGAGTCAGTTGAGGTTTATAACTCTCTACTGACATTACAGTTACTTAAAGAAATTACCCTGGAAATCTACTTTCCGAAGTAGGTATAAATATACTATGGTATCTTCCTCATAGCACAATTCTTCAATATATCTTTAAAAGTTGGCCAGTATGAGAAGAGGGTAATCAGCCATATGGAAATAATAGCATTGTGTCATATTGTCGACTTTCATATTAGATTTGTGAACTCGAAATATAACTATGAATAACAAAATAAACACACGTAGTGTACAACAGTGTGCCATGATGTGCTTTTGATATAATGGAAACATTTACTAATAAAATAAGGTGTTTTATGATTTGGGAGAGAGATTTTGCTTTTGGCAGCGACTTTTCAATTCTGCCAATTTGAAAAGTGGCTCTGTTGATGGGTGAGATAGTTATGGAAAAAATGTACAAAATCTTTGTGCTTACAACACATGTATTGTCAAAATTTACTATTGTAAAAGTAAAGCAGGAAGGATCCAGATTATAAAACTATATCTCATTCTGGGGGGGAGGGAAGCAATGGAACATTTTCTTTACTTAGCTTCTTACTTCATTGGCAATTTACGAAATTTACACTTAATTTCATTTTAACCCCAGCCACTGCTTCTGTCTTTATTGACACTGCCTTTAATTTTATGAAAGATGTAAATGAATAACTCTGTGGGAATTTGCCATGTGAGGGTAGGATTTTATATTTGTTGATGTTGCATTTAAGTGTTCTGTTTTCAAGTATAGTAGCAAGGCCTTTAAGAGTATGCTCCATTCTGTTTTCTGGTTTCTTCCTTCCAAAGGTTGTTGCATCATGTTCTGTTTATACTGAGAGTCCACTGTTGACAGCCTAAAAAAGACTTACACATCCACATTATAATAAATTGATAGCAGAATTAAGGAATAATATAAACATCATAATAAAATCATATTGTGTTCTTATGTTTTTACAGGAAGATTCTTTGGCTACAGATAATTTCCTTGTGGACTACTTTAATGAATTCCTAAGCCTTCCAGTGAGTGTATTATTTATGTTCTTTTGAATACTTACCAGAGCAAAGTATGTTAATCAGTGGGTTATATTGTGAGGCAAATTTATCAGGTATAACTTTCTTATTTTTTTTTTTGAGACAGAGTCTCATTATGTCGCCCTTGGTCGAGTGCTGTGGAGTCATAGCTGACAGCAACCTCAAACTCTTGGGCTTAAGTGACCTCAAACTATTGGGCTTAAGTGATTCTCTTGTCTCATCTTCTCAAGTACCTGGGACTATGGGCACCTACCACAACACCCGGCTATTTTTTTGTTGCAGTTGTCATTGTTGTTCAGCTGGCTTGGGTTGGGTTCAAACCCTCCAGCCTGGGTGTATGTGGCTGGCGCTATAACCACTGTGCTATAGGTGCCAAGCCAGGTGTAATATTTTATCAAAAATATTAATTAAAGCATTTAGGTAAAGTTTATATATTTATGGACATAATCATTAGATTTGAATCATTTAGAAATTATCCTTATTGGGCAGCACCTGTGGCTCAAAGGGGTAGGGTGCTAGCCCCATATGCCAGAGGTGGCGGGTTCAAACCCAGCCCCAGACAAAAAACTGCAAAAAAAAAAAAAAAGACAAGAAAAGAAAATAGTGACTAATTCTCACATAAATTGGATTTAATTTTGACCAAAGTATATTACTTAAATATTAATTTTTAATTCAACTTGTTAATATGTTGTCTAGGATATGCCATCCTCATTTATAAGTGAAATATGTTTGTAATTTCCCCTTTATAATAATATATTCTCTCCAATGTTAATATCAGGTGTATCCGGATCAAGTAGAATGATTTTGAAGTATTTCTTCTTTTTCTATTGTCTATAAGATTTGTCATGATCTGTTTTTGAAATTATCTTTTAATTTTATTTATAAATATTAGTTGTCTATTTTTTGAGACTTTAAAAAAATAATAAGTTAACTGATGACTCCATACTGAATCTCAGTCAATGCATTCTATAATAGACATACTCTTATTTGACAATGTGACTGTTACTTTCTTTGCATTATTATTATTATTGCTTAATATTTTGATGCAGTAATTCTCTGATTTCTTTTCTGAATGTATTTATGTTTGTTCATTCTTTATGAGGTTTTTGTTTCTAGTCCTTACCTTAAACATTGTCATTGTTATTAAATTTTAAGCCTCTTTAATTTTGTGAAGGCAAAAAATGGAAACCTAATAAACACATGTATACGTAAAAATAAAAATAAAAAATAAAGAAAGAAATTATCCTTATTGAAGAAAGCTGGAATTTTTATAATTATCCAAAGGTATTCTGAACAAAATCTAATATAGTTGTATTTGGAATCATGTTAGAGTTTGAGCAGAGGTGATAAGGACAAAATATCAAAAAAGTCAAGAAACTGACTTTTGTGCCTCTTAGCAATTATTTTTATCTCTTGGACAGATATTAAATTGGAATTTGCATATAAGGCAACTAGAGTTTCATCTCAGTTGTTAATAAGATTTGGAACACAGGCTAGGCATGATGGCTCATGCCTGTAATCCTAGCACTGTGGGAGGCTGAGGCTGGAGGATCACTTGAACTCAGGAGTGTGAGACCAGCTTGAGCAAGAATAAGATCCTGTCTCTACTAAAAATAGAAAAAAAAACTAGTGAGGCATGGTGGCCCTCACCTGTAGTGCTACTTACTTAGGAGGCTTTGGAAAGAGGATCACTTTAATCCTAGAGTTTGAAGTTGTTGTGAGCTATGATGATGCTTTGGCACTCTACCCAGGGCAACAGAGCAAGATTCTGTCAAAAAAAAAAAAAAGGGCGGTGCCTGTGGCCTGGAGGAGTGGGGCGCTGGTCGTTGGTCCCGTGTGCCGGAGGTGGCGGCAGATTCAAACCCAGCTCTCACCAAAAATTGCAAAAAAAAAAAAAGAAAAAAAAAAGAGAGTTAAACAAAGAGAGAAAACAGAAGGGGGAGGAAAAAAAAAGAAAACAAAAGACTTGGGACACTGTTACTTGTGTAACATAGGTGGACACCAAAAAAGAAAATAAAAGACTTGGAACACTGTTACTTGTGTAACATAGGTGGACACCAGTAGAGCTTAAGTCTTAGCAGTGACTGATAGAGTAAGTATTAGGGGTGTCTTAGGCCATTTTGCTGCTGCAACAGAATAGCTGAGTTTGGGTAGTGAACAGAAATTTATTTGGCTCATGTTTCTGGAGGTGAGAAGTCTGAAATGGAAGGGCTGTGTCTGGCAAGGGCCTTCTTGCCACATCATCCTATGGCAGAAGGACAGAGAGAGTGAGAGAATCAGAGAGCCAGAGAGGGCAGAACTCATTTTTATAACAAGCCCACTCTTGCAATATGGACACTGATCCATTCATGAAGGCAGAGCCCTGATGACCGCATCATCTGTTACTAGGGCTCACTTTCCAACATGTTGCATTTGGGATTAAATTTCCAACACATGAACTTTGGCGGATGTATCGAAAAAACCATAGCAAGGAGTTTGGGGAAAGTAAAATGAGAGTTCATAAAAAGACTTATTTTGTTCTATGGAAATAAAGTTAATCAGGAGTGACAGTTAAGAGAAAGATAAAAAGAGGCTTTATTATTGCATTATGAAAACACAGAAACATTTTTTATTAAATTTTTTACTAGGGACAACTTGAAATATAAAAAAAGTCACAAGTAATTTTAAAGGGAGTGGGCTATAAAATGTGAACTCTCTTAAAGTCTAACCACTGACATTATATTTTGAAGGGTACTTTCTTGCCTAGATTAGGTTTTGTATATGTAGTATTAAGTATGTATCTATGCATGCATGCATGCTTGTGATTTTTTTCCTAGAAGAATTGTGTATTCTGTCCTTCATTTGGAATAGCTACATCTCTGGACCCATTAGGGGAGTTAGACTGAGGCACCAGGGCACTCTCTCCCTTTCCAGGAATGGGCCTGAGTGATATACTATATTACATTCAGGGATTCTTGTTTGATTTGACTTTTTCACTTTCATTGTCCACTTGTACATTATAGAAAACCCAGCAGCATCAGAAAATTGCCACAACTTTACTCTTCCAGATTGTGTAGTCTTTGCTTCCTTCAGTATAGACATTGCTATTTTTGTGGATTTTTTTTTTCAGACTTCAGGTGAAATGACAGGTGACTTCTGCTGAGCTCAGTGTAGTCTTGGTTTTTATGGCTCCCCTGCAGGTACCCTTCAGGTGTCCCATGCACCCACCTGGGCTGCCTCTTTCCTTTTCTTTCTCTCCAAATCCTTCTGTTTTTACCTCCACTTTTTGTTTTTTGAGTTCCTTTGGCATCTGCATTTAGGATCACGTCTACCTGTTGATTATTCATTCTGTATACCAAAAGACAAGAGGAGGGAAAATGTTGTCAAGGTTCCAAAAAAAATTGGGATGGGGGGTTGTGGGCATGGTGGCTCACCCCTGTAATCCTAGCACCCTGGGAGGGCAATGCGGGTGGATTGCCTGAGCTCAGGAGTTCAAGACCAGCCTGAGCCAGAGCGAGACCCTGTCTCTAAAAAAAAAAAATAACCAGGCGTTGTGGTTGACGCTTAAGTCCCAGCTACTTGGCAAGCTAAGACAAGAGGATCTCCTGAGCCCAAGAGTTTGAGGTTGCTGTGAGCTGTGATGCTACGGCAAAGAGAGGGTGACAAAGTGAGACTATGTCTCAAAGAAAAGGAAAAAAACAGTGGGGGTCAGGGAGAAGAAAGAATGATGTATTATCAAAGGAAGTACCTGGCAAAATTCTAGAACAGAGTAGTAATGTTTGGTTTATGCAGCAGTTCCCAACCTTTATGTCACCAGGGACTGGTTTCATGTAAGATAATTTTCTTTTCATTTTTTTTTTTTGGAGAAAGAGTTTCACTTTGTCATGAAGAGTAGAGTGCTGTGGTGTCACAGCTCACAGCAACCTCAGACTCAAGTGAGTCTCTTGCCTCAGCCTCCCAAGTATCTGGGACTATAGGTACCCTCCACAACACCAGGCTAATTTTAGAGATGGGGTCTCGCTCTAGCTCAGACTGGTCTTGAACTCGTGAGCTCAGACAATCCACCTGACAGGCATGAGCCACTGCGTCTGGCCCTGTAAGACGATTTTTCCACAGACTGGGGGGTTGGTTTCAGGATGATTCAAACACTTTAAATTTATTGTGTACTTTATTTCTATTATTGTTATGTTGTAATATACAATGAAATAATTCTGCAGCTCACCATAGTGCAGCATCAGTGAGATTCCTGAGCTTATGTTTCTGCAACTGGACGGCCCCAGTGCTAACATCACCGCCTCAGCTCCACCTCAGATCATCAGCCATTAGAGTCTCACAAGGAGCATCCAGCCTAGATCCCTTGCATGCGCAGTAGGGTTCATGATTCTATGAGAACGTAACATTGCTGCTGATCTAGCAGAAGGCAGAGCTGATGTGGTGGTCCTAGCCATGGGGAGTGGCTGTACAAATGAAGCTTCCCTTGCTGCCCCACAGTTTACCTCCTGCTGTGAGGTTAGTTCCTAATAGGCCATGGACTGGTACCAGCCTGTAGCTCAGGAGTTGGGGACATAGGGTTTAAGAGCCCTTAGCTAAGGATTAGAAGCCAGCATGGGTTTACTGAGAATAAGTGTGCCAACTAACTCTTTTTTTTTGGATAGTTACGGGTTGGTATTTTAGGGAACCATAAATTTTTAATGTGTTATGATTTCAATAAGTATTATAAAAAATAATAAGTTGAATCATGTGACTTCCTGTTCTGCTCACAACTCTGTATCATTACACCAAGAATAAAATCCAGAATCCTGTATGATTTGGCTCTTTTCCCCGCTCGATCTTTATTTCCTCGCTTTTTTTCTTGTTAATTCTTTTCCAGTCTGACCAGCCCTCTTTGTGTTTCTCCAACATGATGATGCTGAGTTTATGTTCAGGGTCTTCCAGCCTGGGGTGCTCTTCCCTGAAGTGTTTGTATCACTTTCTCCCTGACTTAAGTCACTTCTGTTCAGAAAGTTTTCCCTCCAACCCTATCTAAAATAATATCCCTAACATGCTCTACTTAATTGCTTTATTTGTTTCCAAAGTCCTTTTCATTATCTGTGTAAATAATTTTTAAATGTGCGAACTGGTTCACTAACCATAACCGGTGGGGCTTGACTTTTAATAACCTACACATCTAACTTCAGATTCTTTACTATGAAAAATTCCAGACCTTCTGCAATTTGGCCTTAACTTAATCTTTCCATCTTTATCTTAGTTTTCACACTACACTCGCTTCTACCTCCCCTAACCCACCAACCCATCTTGGCCACACATTTTCTCCCTGTGCTGAAGTCTCACCATTCCAGCCTCTCTACTCAGGACTAGCGTGATCTTAGAAACATTACATACTTAATTCCTCGATTTCTTTCTCTGTAAAAACAAAATAACCATCTTATGAGATTATTATGAAATGAGGTAATATATATTAAGTGCCTGGCACAGGATTAGAACTTCTCTTTTTGTTTCGTTTACTAACTTGTCTTCCATTTCTGAAACACAACAGGCAATCGCTCTCTAATTAGATTGGTGGAGCATTGTCAATCTAGAAGATAATCTGTGTCATAAAAATCTGTCATTCATTGGCTTTGCCTTTTCAAAATCACTCTTTATCAGAGACTTGGCTGAAGAGTTGCAAAAGAGCCAGTGTTTTTCCAGTTTAACGTCATTCAGCTAGTAAGTGACAGGAGGCTCAGAAAGTTTGATTGTCCCAGATACACATGGCTCAAAAGTGTTTGATTGTCCCATTACACTATGAGAACTGGCAGAACTGGCCACAGAGGAATACACTGATCATTTGTATAACATAATGTGTCTAATTTTTATTTTATCTTTTTTTTGAGACAGAGTTTTACTCTGTCACCCTTGGTAGAGGGCTGTGCTATAATAGCTCACAGCAGCCTCAAACTCTTGGGCTCAAAAGATCCTCTTGCTTCAGCCTCCCAAATAGCTGGGAATACAATTGCCTGCCATAAGCCTGGCTAGATTTTATACTCTTAGTAGAGATGGGGGTCTCACTACTGCTTAGGCTGGTCTTGAACTCCTGACTTCAAGCAATCCACCTGCCTTGGCCTCCCTCAGTGCTAGGATTACAAGTGTGAGCCACCATGCCTGGCCTTAATTTGTACCTTGATGATGTGAATTAGACTAAAACAAACAAAACTAAGATATCCTTGGAGTACCTTAGTATAGTAAAGATCAAGAAAAATATTAGTCTGAGCGTAGAAGGCACTCAATAAATGTTTTTTTGAATAGGTTTGAATTGTCAGACCACATTTGGAATATTGTGTTCCATTTGTAGTACCATATGTTAAGAGTTTCTGAGCCAAACCAGACTCTGGGAGACTCAGCCAATGAATACTCTAGAAATCACGTCAGCTGAGGAAGGATTGAAAGAAGTGTGGGTGTTTAACCTGGCTTGGGAATAGGGGGTAGGGATGAAATGAAGTAGTCCTTTTGGGCATTTGAAGATTTAATTGAGGAAGAGGGATTAACATATTCTGTGAAACTAGAAGGCAGAACCAGGGCCATCATTTATGAGGGAAATTGATTTTTATTTTTACTTACTATAGAAAGAATGTCAAAGTTTCTTTTTCTTTCTTTCTTTTTTTGAGACAGAGTCTCACTTGGTCACCCTTGATAGAGTGCTATGGTGTCATAGCTCACAGCAATCTCAGACTCCTGGGCTCAAGTGATTCTCTTGCCTCAGCCTCCCAAGTAGCTCAGACTACATGCACCTGCCACAACGCCTAGCTTTTTTTTTTTTTTTTTAAGAGACCAGTCTCACTCTTGCTCAGACTGGTCTTGAACTTCTGAGCTCAGGTAATCCACCAGCCTCAGCCTCCCAGAGTGCTGGGATTACAGGCATGAGCCACTGTGCCTGGCCCTCTTTTCTTTTCTTTTTTCTTGAGACAGAGTCTCTTCTCACTCTTACCCAGGCTGGAGTGTAGTGGCATAATCATAGCTCACTGCAGCCTCAAGCTCCTGGGCTCAAGCTATTCATTCACCTCAGCCTCCTGAGTAGCTGGGACTATAGGTGTGCACCATCGTGCCTGGCTAATTTTTTTAGAGACAAAGTCTCACTGCATTTCCCAGGCTGGTCTTGAACTCCTGGCCTCAAGTAATCCTCCTACCTTGGCTTCTTAGAGTTATGGGATTATAGGTATAAGCCACTAAGCCTATAAGTTTGTTTTCTAACAATGAAATGGGCTGGCTTGTGAAGGAGTAAACTCTGTGTGATTGGTGGTATTCAGGTAAAGGTTAGGAAAACATCTTACAGGAATAGTGGGTGTGCTTGCATGTCTGTCTATACACTGGGAGACTTGACTCCCCCAACCAAAGAAAATTTGATTAATTCCTTCTCCTCTGTTTATTTTATCTTAGGAGCCACATTGTAAATGTTCTACATGCAAAGATAGGTCTATTCTGTACCTCCCAAAGCTTCTTGAGGATGATTCTGTCTTTTATTTCCACATCTTCCGGCGTTAAGAACCTGGAAATAAACAAATACACACCTTCTAACCTTTTCTCTTTCTCCCTCTACCCTGACCCTCCACCAAAAACAATAATTTAAACCTGAGACCATAAGTAAAGATTATAGGACCCTTGGGTCGTCTAGATTTCTGAGACTATTCCCACATCTGCAGGGACTTACTCAAGGTCCCAGAATTGGATTGTGGTAGAAATGGGCCTAGGAATCAGGCTTTCTGGCTCCTACACACTATTTCTTTCCATTACACCATTACCCCTTGGGACACATTGTAAGATCCAGAAATGGATGGCTGGTAGCCTGCCCCATGTTATTTTTTGATGAGGGGAATCCAGGACAGTTGCCGCTATTATAAATGATTATGGCACTTTCCAAATCCTAGCTTTCATAACTTCATTCTGTTTGATCTTGCACCAAGTTCACATTCAGATATTGTTTTCATTTGGTGTCTGGGAGGTTTTTTGCTGTCAACTCTTTATGGACAAGTGTTTGCTTATTAGGTTTTCTTCTGTGCTATAGTGTGAAAACATTTCTTTCCTTTTGATTTTGTTTTGTGTGTTTTATGCTCAGTGACTGTTGTGGGAGCCCACATAGATTTAGGTTGGTCCTCTGTGGGTGGTTTCAAATGTTTGTGACATTTATGGTTTGCAGAAGCTGAAGGGGTGGCCTGTTCCATACCCTCCTCACAAAGATAGGTATGTCATGTGTTTGCCAGACCATGCTTAGCTATGTACTGTTGGAATTTTACCATAACTTCTTTTTTTGGATTGATTCTCTGCACTTTTTAAAAATCTGTAAACCCTTATAATTTCTCACAGCTTTATGAAGGAGTTATATGCTAGATGGATTGTTAGGGGGTGGTGGAAAGAGAGAGTACAGATTTGAGGAATGAGTGGGATGAAGGGAGATGAAGGGCTTTGCCAAAATTTAAATACTCAGAGACTGATTTTTAAAGGTGTTGATAGAGCCCTAGGTAACTGCTTAGTTCAGCATTTATACCAATGGGTGTTTTGAGAAGCCTTGTAGCTCAAACATAAAGCATTCAAATCACCTAATGTAACTCATTTTATTAACTAAGGATATTTTCTATACATTTTATATGGCACATTTTTCCATCTATTCTATTGGTGAATATGTCTAGTACACAGTTCATGGTTAAACATCTAAAATGACAATAAAATTTAGATTAAAAGAAATTGTTATTGGTAACTGAGTTGTTATACTCAAGTAGTCAGATGTTTTTTATTCACTGACTAGGGATTTATGTTTAAAATACAGTTTTGGAGCTCAATTAGTAGAGACCGAGTTGGAGCAGAGATGAACATGTATTAAATTAACCTAGTCATTAGTTTTTAATTTAAATACTGTTTAGCTAAATCATTTGGCACCCCGTGAGTGTCGTTGGTGCTGGGCTGGCAGTTTAAGTACATCACTAATAATTCACAGGTTTATTTTCCCCTTCCCTTTTCAAAGAAATGTGGAACCAGCAATTTATTGTGGTAAAAATATTTTCATGCACTTGCTTTTTCTGTGAAAATATTTTTCGCACATGGATGACTAGTACTACAAAGTTAGCTTTCACCACCTTCACGTCAGTTCGTTTTAGAACATTTGGAAAATGATACCCTTGAAATGAGAAAATTAAGTAAGAGAAAGAGCCGTCTGTAACAACTTGCAGAGGATTGCGTTCGAGGCTCAAGCCGAAGATTTTTCCTGTCATATGATTAAAAGCTTGAGTGTTCTCTAAATTAGCCAGCTCAGCTTTTTGGGGAAAAGACTTCCTACATGACTCATTTCTATCTCCCCTGTGCTATTAGTCTTCTTTTATCACATACTAAACTAACTAGAAATTTTGTAGGTAAGCTCAGAAGTGGTAAAAACAAAGGACTTGATGGGTAAGAGAGATTCTTTTTTAAGCAGACTGTGGGAATTTGGGTAATATGGACAGACCAGGGTTCTTTCTTCCTGGTATGGCTGGCATCATCACATATCTGAATACTCGTGAGAGTCAGCATGAAGGAACAGACTCAGCGTGGCCTTTGAAGTTTGTTTTAACCTGGATTCTGCATCTTCTCTATTAAGACCTATTTGGTTGCTCTCACCATTCTAAAGTATTGATATTTAAACTTGAACATGCATTAGAATAATCAGAGGGTTTGCTAAGAGTCAGAATGCTGGCCCCCTTCCCCAGAGTTTCTGATTCTAGGGGGTGGGGGGGACTGGAGAATTTGCATTTCTAACAGGCTCCTAAGTAATGCAGCTGCTGCTGGTCCTGAGAGCACACTCTGAGAATCATTGATTCCAGAGAGTAAGTTGAGAGTTAGCATGTTCAGGGGTCCTCAAACTTTTTAAACAGGGGGGCAGTTCACTGTCCCTCAGACCGTTGGAAGGCCGGGCTATAGTTTAAAAAACAAACAAACTATAAACAAATTCCTATGCAAACTGCACCTATCTTATTTTGAAGTAAAAAAACACAACGGGAACAAATACAATTACACCGCCCATGTGGCCCACGGGCTGCAGTTTGAGAACCCCTGGTTTCTCCCCAGGCTTATATCCTGCTATTCTGCCCTCAGCATTAAACTTCAGCCATGTCTCATGTTTGCAGTTCACCAAAAGTGCCCTTTTATTTTGTATTTTGTATTTTTTTTTTTTTTTCATTGAGACAATCTCACTTTGTCACCCTCGGTAGAGAGCTGTGGTGTCATAGCTCACAGCAACCTCTAACTCGTGGGCTTAAGCAATTCTCTTGCCTCAGCCTTCCAAGTAGCTGGGACTATAGGTGCCTGCTACAATACTGGCTACTTTTTTTTTGTTTGTTTTTTGCTGGGTTCGAACCCACCAGCCCCAGAGTATGTGGCGGCATCCTACACACTGAGCCATGGGCACCCAGCCTTATTTTATACTCTTACATCTGGTACATGGCCATCTCTTTTGCTGACTTCCCATCTCTTCCTCGTCTACCTGACAAATGCCTGTTCATTCCCTGAGAGCCAGCTCTAGCATCCCACCTTGACATCTGCCCTAATTTCTGGGGAGAGATAGTGAATCCTTCTGTGCCATCACATTGCTTTGTATACACTTCTCTTGTGCTCATTATGTGTTAAAGTAAGTTGCACTATATATGCGTCATCATCCAAATTGAACTATTCAAATTCTGTAGAGAGCGAGAGTGATTTAAAAGATGAAGACGATTTTGTTGCACCAATCCATGAACGTGTGGGCTGCACGGGGTGTGTGATGGAAGATGAGAATCCGTCCGGTGGGTCTCCTCCTTCCTGCTTCTTACAGCATGTGGTCATCTCCTCCTGCACTAAGTGAGCTTTAAACACAAGCCCACTCCTTCTTCTGGTCCTTAATTGAATAATTAGTGACCTATTTCAATGCTGGAGAAAAAATTGACTGTGGTCAACTTCTTGAGAACATTATTGAAGATAACTCATGGTACTTTCATGAGTGCTTTCAAAGAATTTCAAGGGACAATTTTGACTAAATACGATTTCACTATGTGCTGACGTCAGGATCCATTCCCCTTTTAGGATGGGCTTTATTATCTATTGTATATTTACATTTCTTTCTTCCTCTGTTAGATTGTATGTACTCTGAGGCAGGATTCATGCCTCCTTTTCAGTGGAGGTTTTGAGGAGGGCGCTCTCTATTGCCTCACTCAGTATATTATATACTTACGAATAAATGAATGGACTCACTTAGCATATTAGATACTTATGAATAAACGAATGAACTAACAAAGGAGAAGGAGAGCTGGGTGATCTTATTAAAGAGGAGAAGGTGTAGACTCTTTTCCTGGAGAGACAGTCTTGACTGATGGAGCATCAAACACAGAAGACAGCTTAGGATTATGTGGTTAAAAATCCCCTTTTACCTGATAGGGCTCAGAAAGGCAAAATGATTTGCTCAACATTTCTTGCATTTAATCATTCAGTTTCTCCTTCCCTGGATAGTTTTCAGTTTAGCCAAATCCCTTTTAAAGCATGATAACTAGACCAGACATAATAGTCCCGTATTGTGATACTAGAATACTGTCTCTGTGGACATATTTCCCCTTTGGCATTTGCATTTACACTAATTTTAATTTATTTTCAGTATTTTGTTGATTATTTTCATCATAGAGAAAAATGAGTGATTATGTACTTATTCCTTCAACACGAGCAGAAATCGTTTTTTATTCATTTTTGTATCTTCTATGAATGGGGCAATACTTGGCACTTGGGCATTTCCATATTTTGCTGTTGTTGAGATGAATTAACTGGGAAAAGCTTTGAGTCAGTTATCTGCCCCCTTTTTTATCTTAGAATCACAGTGCTATGAAGGAACTTCTAAGATCTAAGCTAACACATGGCTTTTTAAATCGGAAAACACTTATTTACCTTTGGCAAGATCTTTACCCCATTTCAATTAGCGTCACAGAGAGAAATTCTGAAGTTTATAAATATTTGAACATACATACATCTCTTTTTTATAAATAGGAGCATTTCATGTCCTTTTATCATAAACACAATTCTAATTTTCCTTTTGTTGTACGGTTCTTCTTTTTGATGAGGTCTTCTCCTCTCGTGTGCTTAAATCCTTCAGCTTTTCTTCCTCAGAATGGATATGTTCTTCTTTCCTCACCAACTCCATTCAGAGTGTCAGGATTTTTGTCACAGATGAGTGGGAGAACCTAAGTTACACATAAAACCTAGAGAGTCTGGGAAGTACAGTTTTTAGTTTTCCAGGCTTCACATTTCAGGAGGTTGGAATGGATCCTAAGTGAGCCAGTCCACAGTAGGTACAGCAAGCCTTAACTAAAATTATGTGCCAATCCTAGGTTTAAGCAGTTTCATAGTCAGTCATAAATCCAGGCTTCTGTGTTGTAAGCTCCTTAGAGCACTTGCTATAAAGCCATCAAGAGGCCATTTAATCTTTCTCAGCTGCAGTTTTACCTTGTTAATTATAAAAGTAATTTCTAACTATCTGCCTTAAACCCTGGCCTGACCCTCATGTGTGATGGGGACAGTCTCCCATCCAGAAAGTTAATAATTACTACACTAACCCTGGCTGTGCTAGCAGTAGCTCTGCGATAGCGCCTCCCCCGAGCGTGGTGATGGCTGTTTGTGGGATGTCAGCAGAATGGTCTACCTCGCGGCTCAAGAGCTGGCAAGCAAATGGTCCGTCCTGCAAACCCTGCTAGGAGACTCTTCCTAAAACACAAATCGGAAGTTATGTGCCTACTTAGAATTTTTGCCATGCCTCCCTGTTTCCCAGAGGATTAAGATTAAAAACTATACTTTTAACAAATGACGTGCAAAGCCTTCCCTGGTCTGGTTCTATCTTATCCACTCCAAGTCTTCTCTGTTCCTTAAATTATTCTAACTGCAGCTAGGCTAGTTCTAGTCCAACTACATTGAACTGCTGAGGGTTACCCATGTGTAACATGTTGCTTCATGCCTCTGTGCCCTTAACTAGTTAAATCAGAGTAAATAAGAGCCTATGTTTTGGGATCAAAACCCCCAGCCACCCTAACTTCATAGGGCAGCGGTTCTCAACCTGTGGGTTGCGACCCACAGGAACTGTGTTAAAGGGTCATGGCATTAGGAAGGTTGAGAACACTGTCATAAGGTCATTACTTAGCAAAGCACTTGACATAGAGAAAGTGGTCTAAGTGCATGCTGGTTTCATCACGTCTGGGGCAATCCAGTAAAGAAGGGGAAATGTTCT
The DNA here is from genome assembly GCA_963574355.1 of Loris lydekkerianus. Taxonomy (NCBI): domain Eukaryota; kingdom Metazoa; phylum Chordata; class Mammalia; order Primates; family Lorisidae; genus Loris; species Loris lydekkerianus. Next base: position 22,681 of record CAUYPK010019567.1, read on the forward strand.
CTCCATTAGGAAGCGTCTCTGAGCAGCAGACTGACAGACTTGTCCCTAACCTACCACTTTATAGCTCTGAGTCCATGGGCTGTCATGTAACCACCCCGAACATCAGTTTCTGTAAAGAGCTATTTCAGAGATGTGAACGATTCAACAGAGTGTATTTAAAGTGTCTATCACACCCCTACCATATATTAGGTGTTCAGGAAATGGAAGTTCTTAACACTCCTATTCTTTCTGCCAACTATACCTTAACTACTTACTAAGTAAGATTGGTTACCAGGGTCTTAGAGTGTCAACAATCGCTCTCAATTTTTTTTTACTTAAGCAGTTTTTTCTTGGTTAGTAGGAAATAACTCCTCCTCCCCTCCCTCCCTCCCTCCCTTCCTTCTTCCTTCTTTTTTTTTAGAGACAGGATCTTGCTATGTTGCCCAGGCTTGGTTCCAAGCAATCCTCCTACTTAGCCTCCTGAGTAGCTGGGATACAGGTGCACATCACTGCACCCTGTGCAGAAGTATTTTCTTTATCCTTTGAATTAACCAGTTGTCATCCTTTGGTTTGGATTACTAGAGCTCCTTTATTCTTCTCACTACTAGGTGAGAGGGTAGGAGGCTGAAAAAAGAAAAGAAAACAATAAATAAAGATCAAACTTGTTATCTTGCTCCATTGATGGAAGAAATCTTTTCACATTGTACTGCTTCATTTCCTCCACCCCCATTAATATTTGATGTCCATTTAATTCCTTTCCTTTCTTCAATCAGATAAAAATATTCTCTGATGTCAGCAGATTCTTTTATTTCATTAATCTGGTGAATATAGTTCAGGGATATTTATGATGTTTAGGTAAGTGGTGCCTGTTACAATTCCATGTTTGAAGATAGATGCAGTGGAAATATATTTATTAAAAAAACTTTATATACAATTTATTGTTAATTATTCTTATTTATTCATTGAGCTATATACTGTTCACTTTGGGCAAAAATCTTAGACCTAAGGCTTTTTGACTGTGGACTGATATTCATCTTTTTTTGAGACAGAGTCTTATTCTGTCACCCAGACTGGAGTGCCATGGTGTCATAGCTCACAGCAACCTCAGACTCTTAGACTTAAGTGATGCTCTTGCCTCAGTCTCCAGAGTAGCTGGGACTATAGGTGTGTGCCACCATGGCCAGCTAGTTTTTGTATTTTCGCTAGAGATGGGGTCTCGCCCTGGATCAGGCTTGTCTCGAACTGAGCACAAGGTATCCACCTGCCTCAACCTCCCAGATTGCTGGGATTACAGGTGTGAGCACCACATTCAGACCTGATATTCATCTTGAACTCTATTGTCCATATACTTTAAATTACTTAGAAGGGGAGATAGTTGATAGTCACACTTTGGAGATGTGATAATGACATTAAAATAAAAAAATATATATATATACACATGTATACTCATATTTCTAGCTCTAATTTTACTATGAAATTCTATCATTTATTAAATTATAACTGTAGTATGTCTAGCAATCCCTTAGTAAAACTTTGAAGAATTAACTTCTACTTAGAACACTTACTGACCCAAGGGGAAAAATTTAATTTAATTTATTATTTATTTATTTATTAAATCATAACTGTGTACACTGATGCATTTATGGGGTTCAGTGTACTGATTTGATATACAATGTGAAATGCTTCCTAGGGGAAGAATTGAATGTCTTCTATCACCTGGCTAAACATGTATAAATTAATCTACATGAAGAATCAGTTCACTGAAGGTGACTAAAAAAGTGAATATTCTGAAAAAGGGGCTTGATTTTAGATTTGGGGGGCAAATGAGACAAGGCATGGCCTGTCTACCACTTACTTCTTAAGGAGATGGAAGCCCCAAAGATGCTGAATGATTTACTGAGAGTCACAGAGCTATTCATTCATAAGCTGGCATTCAAGCTCAAGACTCCTGACCTGTTATATATTAACTGGCTGGCTTTAAATAAAAGTTGGAAGGATTTAGAATTACTGAGAAAAGCTTATAAATGTTATTCTCTTTTACTCTTTTTCTAAAATTTTTTTGTCTCAGTGTGAGGAGTGGTGTTGAAATTCTCTTAAATGAGGAACACATTGCACTAAGTTTTCTCCTTTGTGGCAAGGGAGATTGTTAGATTTCGTGATTCCTTGGCATGAAAGATATAACAGGAGCATGATTTCTTTTTCCTTCACTCATTCTTCCCTAGTAATGCCCCTTCTAACAGTGTCACATTGCTTCATGGAGACCAGGTGTCTATCTCTTTCCAGTTTCAAAGAATTGTGGAGGTTACATGAAGGAAGTTTCTTCTATAACATACCTTGAGACTTACTTGTCACGTAAGTACTTTGGTGAGGAAGGGTTCAGAGGATTCCCTTACTTCTAGTGAAGGGGTTTCCTAGCTCCTAAAAGGGAAGAGGAAATGATAGAAACACAAATCTCTGTGAGGTGTTCATGTGCGTATGTAAATATAAAGTCTTCCTAGAGACAATTTCTGAGTTAAAATTTTAATTTTCATTCATTCATTTTACAGACCTTTTCAGAGGCAATTAGATTTAATGTAGATTATGGAGTTTTTGAAGTAATTAATAATGCTCCACAACTTCTGGAAAAGCAACTGAAAAAAATTCTACAAAACCAGCAACCTCGAAATCCTATCTATGATGTTGTAAGGAAAGAAAAGCATGTTGAAATGAATGTCCCCTGTGAAGATGAGACCATCAATGTCAACTACAGTATTATGGTAAGGAAGTATACTTGGATGTACATCTTGTTAGGATGAGAAAGTACTTGGTGAAATTAACATGAGTTTCCTTAGGCTTCCTTTTCAAAATGTTGCTGTATTTATTAAATTGTGTTGTACTTACGCATAGTATTTTTTGTTTTTGTTACTATTTATATATATAGGAGTTAATATATATATGTGTACACACACACTCACACACACACACACATATATATATATATATATTTTTTTTTTTTTTTTTTGAGATAGAGTCTTGCTCTGTTGCTTGGGCTAGAGTGCAATAGCATCATAGCTCAGTACAACCTAAAATTTCTGGGCTCAGATGATTGTCCTGCTTTATCTTTTTGAGAAGATGAAACTGCAGGCTTATGCCCTATGCCTAATTAAAAATAAAATTTTTTTTTTGTAGTAACAGAGTCTCATTGTGTTACTCAAGCTGGTCTCAAACCTCTGGCCTCAAGTGATCCTCCCACCTTGGCCTCCCAAAGTGCTGAGATTACAGGCATAAGCCCCTGTGCCTGGCCTACACATAGTATTTGTTAAGCATTGTATCATCTTTTTAAATCTAATGCCCATTTTAGTCTACCAGTTTTGTTGATGTTCTATTATGAGTGTGAGAAGATTCATTTAATTTACTATGAATATTTAGAATATTAGGTTAGTTTGGGGCCATATAAATATATGTATCATTTATTTTATAGTGTAGATATATTCTAAAAAATTTGTGGGTAAACAGAAAACTTCTTTCGCTTGGGTTTTAAATCAGTCTTATCAAGCAGTGGGGAATTGAGACTTTTTTTCCCCAGATTGATCATGAGGGTACAATTAGGTTACAGTGTTTGCATTTGTTAAGTGGCGTCCCTATTGTAGTTGTGTCCCACACCCAGGAGGTGTGCCATACACTCTTACATTGTGCCCATGAACTGGGAGCACACCATTCCCTCTCTCTCTTTCTTTCCCCCTTCCCTCCCCACAACTGTGGGCATGTATTAGATCATCTACTGGCTTCATATTAGTATTGAGTATATTGGATACTTGCTTTTCCATTCTTGTGGTACTTTACTAAGAAGAATGTGTTTCAACTCCATCCAGGTTAATACGAAAGATATAAAGTCTCCCTCTTTTTATGGCTGAATAGTATTCCATGGTATTTAGGACTTTTGACCCAAAAGTTACACTATATGCCTTTGATTTCCTTGGCCTTAAATTCTAATCTTAGGGGCCAGGCATGGTGGTTTACGCCTATAACCTAGCATTCTGGGAGGTTGAGGCGGGTGGATTGCCTGAGCTCATAGTTTCAAGACCAGCCTAAGCCAGAGTAAGAGCTGGTCTCTAGAAGTAGCCAGGTGCTGTGGCAGGCACTTGTCGTCACAGCTACTTGGGGGCCTGAGGCAAGAGGATCCCTTGAGCCCAAGAGTTTAAGGTTGCTGTGAGCTATGATGCTATGGCACTCTACTTAGGACAACAAAGTGAGACTCTGTCTCAAAAAAAAAAAAAAAAATCTATTCTTAGCTTTTAGATTTTATCTCCTTAGCATGAGGCTAGAATACATGGGTTCTAATATTGGCTCTTCAACTTGTCCTTGAACAAGTCACTTTGATAAACTTCATTTCATCATCTGTCAAATGATGCCTTTACTATCTACTACTTAGGCTTATTGTGTGGATCAAATGAAAATAATAATGAATATTTATCAATTCTATTTTCCATTGATTTAAAATGTCTGATAGAAATAGGCTAAAATATGTCTAACACATGAGACACAGATCTACGTCAGCTTCTTCAATTCTTCAAATGTATTGTCTATCTTTCTTTTTAACTTTCATAAAATTAAATGTTAACAATAACTATGTTACAGCATTGCTTTGAAGCCCAAACAAGTAAAAATATTCTGAACCATATAGCACTACATAATTGTTAATTAAAAACATTGTTACTAGGTATGATAGTGATATTTATTTGTTTATTCACTTTGTTTAGTAAATAGAAATCAAAAAGATCTACTGAGTAATCTTAAACAATTCATTTCTAAGTAATCCTAGGTCAAAGAGTAAGTCTCAAGGGAAATTGAAGATTATGTTGAATTTAATAAAAATTAAAATGTAATACCAAAATTTGTGGGATGCAACTAATTTAGTTCTTAAAGAGAAATTTATAGCAGTAAGTGCTTATCATAGAAAAGACTAGATATCTCAAGTCTATGATTTTCTTTTCACTATAGTAAGCTAGAAAAATAAAGATAGTTTAAATCAAAAGCAAAGAAATAAAGAACAGAATCTATGAAATTTTTGAAAATATAAAACAAATGGGAAACAGCAATGAAAATAAAGGCTTGCTTATTATTTTTTCTTTGGAAAAAAATCAATAAAATTGATAAGCTTCTAGCTTTACTGATGAAGAAAAAAAGAAGATATAAATGACTAGTATCAGAAATGAAAGAGGGAGTATCATTACAGATCCTATGGACATCCAATAAAAAATAAGTGAATATTAGAAACAATTTTATGTCTGCAAACTCAATAAACTTAAATGGAATGAGCATATTCCTTAAAAGATGCTCGCTCAAGGGGATATAGATAACCTGAATAATCCTATACCTATTAAAGAAATTGGATTGATAGCTTAAAATCTTCCCACAAAAACAATTCCAGGTCCAAACGGCCTGACTGGTAAATGCTAACAAACAGGTAATCCCAAATTTATGAAAACTTCTCTAAAAAACAAAAGAAGGAGGATCAATTTCCAGCTTATTTTAGGAAACTAGCATTACCCTGATGATAACAATAAAGAGCTTTCAAGAAAAAGAAAGCCCTATAAATATCTCTGATGACAATAGATGCAAAAATTCTCAAAAAGCAAGTATATTGAATCCAGCAGTGCAAAACTTCTATCCTGTTTAAAAAGATAAAAGGCATAAATTTTCATAACTTTGGATGAGGTGTTAGTTTTTTAGATAAAACACCCAAAGCACAAGCAAAACAAGAAAAAAATAGACAAAATGTAAATCTTTTATGCTCCAAAGAATATAAATAGATACCCACAGAGTGGAAGAAAATATTGGCAAGTCATATATTTGAGAATGATGCGTATCTAAATGATATAAAGAACTCTTACAATCTAATAATAGGCAACCCAATTTTAAAAATGTAGAGGGGACCTAGAAAGACATTTCTCCAAGGAAGAAATGCAAATGAGTATAATAAGCACGTGAAAATGTGTTCAGTATCTTTAATCATAAGGGAAATTCAGTCAAATGCAGAACAATTGGAACTCTTACATTGTTGGTGAGAATTCCATTTTGTAAACCAGTTTGGGGATTTTTCTAAGTTAAACATATGATACTATCCATCTGTCCTATTCATGTTTATTTTTATTTATTTATTTATTTTTTGCAGTTTTTAGCTGGGGCTGGGTTTAAACTCGCCACTCTGGCATATGGGGCTGGCACCCTACTCCTCTGAGCCACAGGCACCACCCTATTTATGTTTATTACCTAAAACAAATGTGAAGTTATATTCACCTAAAAACCTGTATATAAGTGTCTGTAGTTGCTTTATTCATAACCACAAATGTTGGAAGTTATCCAAATTCCATTAACTGGGAAATAGATAAACAAACTGAGTCTATATATCCATACAGTGGACTATTACTTAGCAATGAAGAGGAATGTACTAGTGATACACAGAGGAACTCAGATCAATCTCAAATGCTTTATGCCAACTGAAAGACACCAGAATCAAAGTTTGCTGTCTATATTGATTCCATTTATGTAACATTCTGGAAAAGGCAAACCTAGAGAACAGATCAGTGATGTTGCCAGGGTCTGGGGTTAGAGGAAAGTGTTATCACAAAGTGGCATGAGAAATTTGGGGGCGGTGTTGGAACTACTGTGTATATTGATTGTACTATGTATTCCCGTTACACAATTGTGTACAGTTGTGAAACTTGTAGAACTCTATGCTAAGAAGGATGGATTTCACTGAATGTAGTTTATACCTCAATAAATCTGACTACACAAAAATATCTATTGGCTGATAACCATACTTTATTTGGTTTCCTTGTACATCTAAATATAATTTTTGTTAATCTGATCCAATAGGCATTTAGACAGGTTGTCTACTTGGTAGTTCTAGAATGATTTATCTAAAGCCAGTTTCTTCCAATCTTTTAATTATCTCTTTTTTCTTTCTCATCCAACTTTAAAAACAAGTTTAAGTTTTTTTTTTTTTGTTAAATCATAGTTGTGTACATTAATGCAATCATGGGGTACAATGTGCTGGTTTTATATGCAATTTGAAATGTTTTCATCAAACTGGTTAACATAGCCTTCATGGCATTTTCTTTCTTTCTTTTTATTTTTTTTGTAATTAAATCATAGCTGTGTACATTAATGCGAACATGGGGCACCATACACTGGTTTTATAGACCATTGGACACATTTTCATCACACTGGTTAACATAACCTTCCCAGCATTTTCTTAGTTATTGTGTTAAGACATTTATATTCTACATTTACTAAGTTTCACATGTACCCTTGTAAGATGCACCGTAGGTGTGGGTGTGGTCCCACCAATTACTCTCCCTCCACCCATTCTCCCCCTCCCCTCCCTCCTCCCTTTTCCCCTTCTTCTTGGGTTATAATTTGGTTATAGCTTTCGTAAGAAAGCTATAAATTGGTTTCATAGTAAGACTGAGTACATTGGATACTTTTTTTCCATTCTTTTTTTTTTTTTATTAAATCATAGCTGTGTACAATAATGCAATCATGAGGTACAATGGGCTAGTTTTATATACAGTTTGAAATATTTTCATTGAACAGGTTAACATAGCCTTCATGGCATTTTCTTAATTATTGTGTTCAGACTTTTATATTCTACATTTAGTAAATTTCACCTGTACCCTTCTAAGATGCACTGTAGGTGTGGGCCCACCAGTTACCCTCCTTCCACCCATCCTCCCCTCTGCCTTCCCCTTCCTTGCCCCTTTCCTCATATTCTTGTGCTGAGATTGGGTTATAGCCTTCATATGAAAGCTATAAATTAGTTTCATAGTAGGGCTGAGTACATTGGGTACTTTTTCTTCCATTCTTGAGATACCTTGCTAAGAAGAATATTTTCCAGCTCCATCCATGTAAACATGAAAGACGTAAAGTCTCCATCTTTCTTTAAGGCTGCATAATATTCCATGGTGTACATATACCACAATTTATTAATCTATTCCTGGGTTGATGGGCACTTGGGCTTCTTCCATGACTTAGCAATTATGAATTGGGCTGCATTAAACATTCTGGTACATATATCTTTGTTGTAATGTGATTTTTGGTCTTCTGGATATATATCTAGTAGAGGAATTGTAGGATCGAATGGCAGGTCTATTTTTAGATCTCTAAGTGTTCTCCAAACATCTTTCCAAAAGGAACGTGTTAGTTTGCATTCCCACCAGCAGTGTAGAAGTGTTCCCTTTCAAACATATTAGCAAGAAAAGAACAAGTAATCCCATCTCAGGGTGGGCAAGGGACTTGAAGAGAAACTTCTCTGAAGAAGACAGGCCCATGACCCACACCCTTAATCATCAGAGAAATGCAAATCAAAACTACTTTGAGATATCAAGTTTAAGTTTTAAATAATTTCATTTTAGGTAAATTATTTTTGCATTTCTTCTTCCTTCCTTCCTTCCTTCCTTCCTCCCTTCCAGCCACCCAACCCCCCCACCCCCCCCCCCACCCCCCCCCCCCCCACCCTGACCCAGTCTATGTATTTTTTTTTTTTTTTTTTTTTATAAATGTTGTTTATTTTTATTTATTTATTTATTTTTTTGCTTGGGCCAGGTTTTAACCTGCCACCTCTGGTATATGGGGCTGGCACCCTACTCCTTGAGCCACAGGTGT